>VWYE01000386.1:0-134712 GCA_013398995.1 Alaudala cheleensis | reverse complement strand
TAATACTGGAGGGGGACATTTTTTATTAGTATGATTTATACTTATTACTTTTGGAACAGGATGTAGGTTAACGTTTTGTTACAGATTCAGTGAGAAATCTTTCTGAAAGAAATTGAGGTTGCTTGGATGGTGTAGAGGAAGATTTAATACCATCCTAAAAAGGCCAGATAATCTAATTACAAAATTTCAGTGTCTTCAATAACCTCTTAGCCCTCAAACTCTACGGTTCAACATCATGCAAAATTCTGGTACGGTCAGAATTTTGTTCAGAATGTATGTTTTCTTTAATTTGTGGCAAGATGTACCTCTGTCACTCCCACCATCTTCAAAACAGTCTCTCTTCAATAGAGTTAGCCAATCTCTATGACTGATAAAGGAATTTCTGTCTCTTTCTGTTATCTCTATGTTTATTTATCCCCAAAGGACTGTGAGTATAAGAGAGATTATACTCCTGTGAGTATAAGAGAGATTAACTCCTCAGCGTTTCTTTGGGGAACTCATCTATAAATGGAACTGCAGAAATGGGGAGGGAGGAAGGGAAACAGGCTGTGAGTCTAGTACCTGTGTAGTGACCACAGATGTCCACTGCTAGACAGACACTGATGTCAGATGGATCATACACCCCCACTGGAGCGCAGAAGGAGAACAATGTTGGGAGTTCTGAAACTGCTCTGAATTGGATTTGCTTAACAGATGTCATTAGTAAAAGTAGTTAAAGTCTTGAACTCTCTCCCGAGCTGATGGCACTTACNTGTCATTAGTAAAAGTAGTTAAAGAAAGAGTTTTGAAAGAGTTTTGAACTCTCTTCCAAGCTGATGGCATGTATCTTCCCCACATTCTTCTAGGGAAGCTCTTTTTGATGTTGTCCCATCCTTCTTTTTACAAGGGACCAAAAATTCTTTGCCAAGTATCACTGTTTCAGTTTTGTTTCATATTCCAAGATTTAATAAAGTGAACATTCAGCAGAATAGTTATGTATTTTTTGAACACAATTCTTTTATCCAATTGAGGCCCTTCTGTGACCATGAAAAAACAAAAACTGTTGTGAGCTAGAGTTTACACTGTGAAGAGGTTGATATGGGTCAGTTCTCCAAGGTTATTCTTAGTTCAACTGCTATGTAAACTGTTGATGTCAGTGGCTGGAGGCTGCTCTCCAGGACATTATATATATGATAATTATATGACAGAAAATGCAACATATAGTTGGATCTGACCTTCAAGTTCACTAACTTAAAAAAGGAAAAAAAAAAGTCTGTAAGAATGCTGGTTTTCCCACTACTAAATGCCTTCACATTTATATTTAGTTTACTGCACATACAAGAGACTTTCCTCGCATGGACAGCAGTGTCCATCCATCTTCAAGCTAGGATATAAATTAAGTCTCAATGATCACTGCCTCCAGAAAGCATTTTTGAGACAAAACAGGCAAAGTCTTTTGCATAACTATACAATCACCCAGTACTAGGATCTTCACTCTTACATAAACACTTCATGTTTTTCCGCAAAGGAATCTGAGATAGATTTTTCTGAGAAATAGCAAACCATCAAAAATTAATTCAATAACAAACAGGGGAAAAACACCACTTCCTCACTCAGGACATTTTCCTTGATTTTCATAAGCAGTCAGATTTACAGCTGCTGATACTGCCACAAGAGCAGGTTTTTTTCTGGTTTTACTTTCTCTTCCAGCAGAGCAAGCACAGCTGCAAAACACAAACTCATTTCTAGGCTCTCTTCTACATCACCAGCTTACCACATTCCAACCAGTCACTGTGCCCCATCAGGGTCCTGGGATTACTGCAGTGTCACACACAGTTTAAGTGAAGCTCAAGGAGCTGTACAATTTTAACTATGTTTTATATGTATAATTAAATGATGCATGACATGGAAATAGGCCAGCTGTACTGAAACTTAACAAACTAACTTCTCTGATGCAATAGTTAAGCATCTCATCAGTTACAAAACGAAACAGGTTTAAAGCAAAAACAATATAGAGAACAGAATGCCTGACATTGTAAAGTAGCATGTTCAAAGGACCATTTCTGAACATTAAGCAAGTGTACTCTTCCAGGCAAATTTTCAGAAGAATTTCTGGCACGAAAATGCTCTCTGTTTGCTTTTTCACCATGTTTAAAGAATGGATCACTCTTAGGGGGAAGAAAATCCTGTGTGCAAAACACGGCATTAAACTAAACAATCCTTAAAACATGGCTAATTTCCATGTGGAGCTGATGATTTAGCACTGTCATCCTTCAGCAGAGGAGAAAGAACTGCCTGTCTTTAGTTTACTTATGTAAGATGAAAAAAGTGAGGAGTGTGAATTTGATCCTACTTCAATGTACTTCAGTGGCCAAACTCTTGCCATGATTTCAGTGGGAGTGAGACTGCATCTTAATTCATTCAATGTGGAGAAAAACAAATCAGCTGAGAATAGTGCTCTTGTTTAGTAGCTTTTAATTACTACCATAGTTGTTTTTAACAGTACTAAGTAAATCCTGCTTTAAAAGCCAAAGGTTGCCTTCAGTCATGCTCTTGCCTATGTACTATGTCACAATGCAGGACTCCTGGTCCTCTGACCAAGACCTCACGGCTTGCTCTGAGGCATGGTCACATTCACACACGGGAATGATACATGGTATATGTTTTTGGATGTCACTGGTGACAACGTCCATATCTGGGCTGGGGCATCCCCCTCAGCCAATAAACCAGGGTGCACATTTTTGTAAAATGAGAACAAAAACTACACTTACTAAGATGCCCATGAAAAGCAGCGAAGTAAATCAGATCAATAGGGTTAAATTTGCAATTAGGAATCTACATTTCTGCAGGGAAATTTTAGGATAGCCACAAATTGAAAAAAGTTTTTTTTTTCCTTTTCCTTAGAAGGCAATTAACCTTCTGGTTTGGCTATTCTCTACTTTTCCCTATAAAGTAGAACCTAGAGAAACACTCAGAAAATATGTGTCGAAGTGCCTCTCAATAAAATAAAAAAGATTACTCAGAAACAAGACTGTCTATGAATTAAACATGTATGAATTAGGACATAGACCCTTCCATTCTTTAGTAACAAGTTGATGCTGCCCTGAAAATGACAGTAATGAATGAGACTAGTATATGAAAACCTTCTGCATCTGCTCCAGATGTTGAAATGAGGATGTTAAATGAGGCAGAACACAATGAGGATGTGCTGCTTAGGGAAGCTGAACATCCCTTCTGTCCTTGAGGAGTTCTGCAGTTGGGATGAAGGTCACAGGTTATCTCCAGCTGCATAAAAATGAGTGCTAAATACACACTTTTTCTCTTAAACTGAAAGCAGTGCTTGACAAAGAGTATTAAAATATGGAATATTACTCAAAAATCATCCATCGGTTTGCTAAAGATGGAAATCTTCTGTTAGAAGACAGTTTGTTACCTCCTCCATATTCTAAAGCTATAATAATAAAAGCACCTCAAACTTGTAGAAGTATCTAAGATACGTAGATTAAGTAAGGTCTTGGCAGTGAGAGCACCCTAAAAACATCACAAGAGCAGTGAAAATTTATGGGATAGTAATGACATGAACCAAAATCTACAAGTTAAGTCTAAGTGAAGAAGAGAATTTTTCAACTAATGGATCAGGGAAAATGTGGGAATAAAGGAAGAGATATGTGATTAAAGACCATAGAGTATTATATTTACACAGGTGGAGAATATATTACTTTGATTCTTGTATTAAGATGTATTTCAATTGAATAGTTTGTAGTTTTAGTTTTATATGTGCACAATTTTTTAGAACGCATTTTTAGACTGGGGCAAATAATAAAGGAAATCCATTGAATGACATTGCACTGATCCCCACATCACTCACTGGAATATCTTAACACTTCCAGAACAAATTCCCACTGCTTAAGGTGAAAACCCAGAGAAGACGAAAACCTGTAACTGCCATTAAGAGAAGGTCTAAATTTTAATTGCTGTCTGAACACAAAGGAGCTGTGACATGCTGTGGTTTATTGAAGCACTCCTGCAGTTATAGACACATCTTTAAGCTCCCCATCCTCTCCCTCTTCCCCCATTCACCACTGACTGATGCAGCTGAGTGACTGAATAACTGCAGAGCAAAATCCTGCTTACTTTCCGCTCTCCTGCTCCAGCAAATGCTCAGTTCTTCTGGGAGGATGGACCTATGCCATAAACACATTTCACCTTGAAGGAAATGAAACCTTCCCTTCAAAAACACGTGTGTGTGACCGGGTTTTTAGAACTGCCTGATATGGCTGGTTTTCATCTGTTTTCCATAAAGAAGGGAAAGAACCCTGTATTCTCCTCCTCATGATATTTCAAGTCTTAATTCCAAAGAACAGAGATGCCAGGACTTGTCAGTGACATGACTAACAATTTTATGAGAACTGGCAAGACAGTTAATTTCTCTTACATCTTACTTGCAGAAATCTTGCAATTATTTTGTCTGAAACACTTGGGGCAAGGAAGGTAGACTTAATTCTGACAACTTTATTAAATATTCAGCACATCTGACATCCTGTTATCAAGAACAAAAATATAGTTTAATTATGATAAGCCATACTGGAATAATTTACAATATAAAGTGTGAAAATACAGCAGTATTTTTTTTCTTGTTCCATGTGGAAAAATACACACCTTTCATCCCCCCAAAAAAGTAAGATAAGGCACATAATTCTCTTTCTTCTGGCTTTTCATTTCCATCACAGCTCTCCAAATTAAGATTTATGTGCTATTTTGCATCTGTATCTGTTGTTGATTTCCCTCCCTACAGGGATATAGGTGGATAAGTTTGGACAGGAAACGGTATCCCTCAAGCCAAACTGAAAGGTTTATAAAGTTGCTAATAAAAGTTTGGGTCAGGGCCTAAATATCAATCATCTGCTCATTGTCTTTTTAAATGAGCTCAGGCATTTTCCCAACCGCTCCCAGCAGGTCTCTGCCACTATTTTAAACTAAGATTTCAGCCTTTTCTTTTTTCCCCATGTTGACCTCAATAATTTTTCTTTCTCCCCCTCTTTACCTGCCAAATGCATCCATCAGTATTTTGCCAAAGGCTATCTGCTTTTGAAGTTGAGAGGAATTCACTAATCGTGAGTGTCAAATCCACAATAAATGCCATTGCCATATGGTATATGCTGCTTTTGGGAATTATCTCTAAAGACCTAGCTGTGAGAAGGCTGGCTGTATGTTAGGAAGGTTTTACTGCTGACTTTCATAACTCATGTCAAGTCTTTCAGTTTCTGTATTCATTGGCTTCAGTGAGTGCAACTGTTTCCTGAATTTATAAAAATGTTGTCAAGATCCCTTGATCTTGCTTCCTCAGTCTCTCTTGCACAAACACACCCAAACACATCCATAGACAGTGGGACAGCATGCACAGTGGCATGCAAATCTACCAAAAGAGGAGCTTGTTAATAAATAGCATGTCATTCTGCTTACTCAATAAATTCCTCTGGGTGTTAAACTCATGATAAACATATCATAAGCCCCGATGAAGGCTTTACAGCCTGCCCCATCACACCATCCTGAGTGCAATTCTGCATAGGAAGACATAAGTTTGAAAAACAGAGCAGAAATAGCTCCCATAAGGGCAGGGTGCTGACACAGTTGAAACACAACTAACTGGAGAGCATTTGTTTTAGCTAAAGGAGACAGCATCAGTGAGACATCTCTGTGGCTGTGGAGGTGGACTGTACACTCAAAGCAACAAGAAATCTACCTTCTTTAAAAAATTGTCCATTAATACATAAATATGTCTGTGCTGAAAACCCTCAGATGGTACCATTCTCAACAAGAACTACACACAAGACAGAAATTCCAGAAAGAAACACCGTTTTTTGATCCAAAGAGGCAAGGAGAGAGAAAAACATATATGAAGAGTGAAACATGCCAACTTAGTGATAGAAAAAGAATTACAAAAATAAATGTCAGTCCCCTTGAAACACTTGAGGCAGCTCTTTCAACTTTCTCTGATGCTCTAGGAAGGTGTGAGTGTCCTCCATGTCTCACATCATCCCCAGCAGCCACATGGAAATGTCTCCAATGCACCTCAGAGTGTTTCAAGTACCAATTCCCCTCTAACTTCTGTACTCTGTTAGCATCCTCTTGGAGCAAACAGAAATTATAGTTTAAAACGACATTTATATTTCAGAAACATGTGCCCCTACATGACAAAACAACCTCCAGAATTTAACACCACCCCTAGGCAGAGGTCATCCATCCTTAAGGCTTCTATTATGTATTTCTGGGACAGTGTTTTGCTTTCCTGGTAAGTAAAACAAATGAACTGCTGGCAACATCACATCAAAACAAAAGTGGCAGAATGAGGAAAAATACTGAAACTTTTACCTTTATAGGAAAGCTTCAGTCTTGGGATATTTTGTTTTGACATTCCAGTGACTGGAAGGAACAGCATCACTAAAGACAGCAGGCTGCAGGCATGTGGCACTTGCAAAGCTCTCATTCTGCTCTCTTCCTCTGTATCTTCTTTTGCACTATGGTGAAATATCTCCTCGCCTTTCAAACAACCCAAGTTTTATCTGGAAGAAAAAAAGGAAAACATCTGTAGACCTGTATTTCTGCATAAATAATAATTCTATAAGCAAGCCAGACCAATCTTTAAAGAGCAGCTCATTTAATTTCTTTGCTACAGAAGTATTTTTTCCTCTAGTACAAGTAAAAATGTTTTGTTTCTTTAATACTAAATTTACACATTTTGACATTGGAAAAATATGTAAACTTTTCAAACACCAGTGTCAAGCATAGCTAAAGTCTAAGCATAAATTAAATTAACGCATTATCCATAAAAAGAACATTTGCCATTCAAAAGTGACCACGCAACTTGTTAGTTCATACCAGTCCACTGGATATCTTCTTGTTTTATAACTCTTTTTATCTCAGTACAACAGCTATTGTATGTTTATGCTATGACTAGAATGGACAGTAATGTCTCAGATGACATGGGGGTACAAGCAGAGTTAACAGTGAGTACATACCCATCAAAACTTCCATAAATAAACTACGAAAATTGGATAGAACAAGCCGTTGTGTTTAGTTTTAATAGGAAAATAAAAAGTCAATGCGGATGATGGATTTAAAAGCACTTTCAGTATGATATTTCCAGAATAACTGCCTCAATTCATCCACCAAAATGTCCTATAAACTTTAATGAGTGTTTCAGGCTGGGGTCAATAGGCTGATATGAGATTTTGTTAGCACAGAGTGTAACTAATCCAGCTTTGCAGCACTTTTCACTTAATAAGTGTCATTCATATTCCATAAATCTTGAAGTGTTTTACAAATGAAAGCAATTATCACTGTCCTTATTTTCCCTATGCAAAAACAGAACCATAAAGCTGCAGTGAACATACTTCCTCAAGGTCACACAGCTAGCACTGTAGCTGAAAAGAAAACAGCAACAGCAATCCTGGTGTCCTTTGTACCCAGCTATTAAGGATCCCTTTTGCCCAATAACTCCACTTTTGCACATGAAATTATTTGAAATGGCATCTTGAGTTCTGAAGGCAAAACTTGATGGTTAATAAATCACAGAGATCAGAGTATGAAAATATTTGTAAGACCAGATCCTTCCTCCTGCAAGTGCATGATGCTAGAGGTCAAAGGAGATGGCTGGTGAAATGACAAATATCAGTGTTTGAGTAATGCTGTAAAATCAAGGAGTAAGGAAATGTTATGGTTAGTCGAGAGATTAATGGCTCATGAGTTGCCATGAAAATTCTTTTCTGAAAGGTACTGAAACTGCCAGATTAAAAGAGCAATCCTAGTGCCCACATCAGCCAGCAATTGCACAGACATCAAAGGAGAGGCTCCTTACAAGCCCATGAGAGATGCAGCACAGCTTGTGGCCCCTGGTCTGGCATTCAAGCTCCTGCAGCACTGGGTCAGGCAACAGCAGCACCCAGAACCAATTCTGCACCTCCTGATGCAGGCAATTCATCCTTCCTGCCATTAAAGGATGGAAACAGTTCTCTCTGACAGAGGAAATCTCTCTCAGATGAAACCTGGGCTTTTTGAGCCCCCAGACCTCCTGTCAATAAAAAGACAAGAAAGAGTGCAAGAAGAGTATGATGATGAAAAAGGGAAACAATTTGTAAAATGCCCAGAGCGTAGCTCCTATTGCAGAACACTCAGCTTCTCAGTCCTCTCTTCAGCACTCACATTCAGTGTCTGAATGCACTACTCCTGGCCAAAGCACAAGTACATGTTCATGAGATGACATGGAGAGAAAACACACAAACATGAAGTCCCTGTTTCATCTTTCCCTTCCCTTTATTACAGCATGAGATCCTGAGAGAAGGCCCTCGCTTCTTCTGTGCCAACACATCTATTTGAGGGTGGACCACGAAGGACTGATGTGGATTAGACTATCCCAGGGTTTAATTGCCTTTAAGAAATTTACTTAGAGGGAAAGAGAGGAAAAGAAGGGGAGGGGAGGAGGGGGAAGAGTATATGAAGATGAGACACCAGCCCTGTTCATCTTCAGCAGGATGATAGTGACAAACCATACTTCAAAAAGAAGCAATTAAGAGGGAGCCAGTCTCACTGCGAGTATGCTGAGAAGTCATGGCCTGCAGGTCTGGGCCTCAGCCAACAGGGAATTCACCAAAAGATCTGGGGCTCATTTTCTTGAGGCAAATTACTATGAAGAATCAAGATTAAATTTGACTAAAAAACCAGTTGTGTCATTGCACTGTCATTTGCTGAATTGATTGAGAATCAGCACCACACTCGGGCCTTTGGCCATAGCTCACAACCTCACTTTTCCATTTAGGCTTTTTTTGCTAATGGGAACTTTCTTCTTCTTTTGGTTGGGTTTTTATTCCCTTTTCCCTTTTATTTGAATTATGTCTGTGAAAAAACCATTTGCTTTCACAAGACGGTTAGTTTACACTGGAGGCAGCTGCTCTGTGAGCTCGAGCCAACCCTGTCCTGTCTTTAGATTCATTGCGATCTGGCCAGATTGTCACATATATTTTTAGTTTATGAAGATCCTCTAATTCAATTCCAGCTTCCACACAGGGTCCTTCCAACAGTCTAGCTCAGGTTAATGAACTTCAGGCCAACTAACTTGCCACTAATCTTCAGGGAATATCCTTCCTCTCTGTAACACATGCAATGTCCATCAGTGCCCTGTGCTGAAAAGACCCACAGCCACACTGACCAGAAGCGAACAGTCCCATGGGCAGAAATAAAACATAAAACCTAAAAGCAAATGTGACTCCCCCATTCTTCCCTCCCCTCAAAACTAAGAAGAATTTGGTCAGAGAAGGAAAAAATACTGTTTTTTTTAGTTCCTTGATACTTCAGCTAAGGACCAACACATGCTAAAACTTCCTCAACCAAGAACAGATCCAAAATAAATGAGGAAAAAGAGTCTGAAAAGAAAAATACTGAGGCTAAAGCTGCTTTCCCACCTTGGCTTCAGCTAGGAAATAGCACTGCACTGTGTTAATTATCACCTGCAAGACCGAGCAGGGAAGGAAGCCATACATACACCTCGCCGAAACAGGGGCATTTCCAGCGGAATAAAGGAGCTTTTATTTGCCCCTCGTAGGGGCGGGAGGCACGAGGCTGAGGAGGGGCTGAGCAGCCTGGCTCCATCCTGCCAGGACCTCCCAGAGGGGCCCATAAATTCGGAACGGGCTGCGGGTTAAATGCCAAAAAGTGGAGCTGCTGGTGCCCTGCCATCCTGACCGAGAGAGGGGCTGCACTGACTGGCACATGGGTGATGTCACGTCCCTCAAACGAGGTGTCACTTCCCCGAAACGGGTCACATTCACTGGAGCCTATAAAACGGATTGCTCCGGAGCTACTGTCTGAAACAAGAAAACCTGGAGCCAATTTACTAAACATAATTTATTCCAGGCCCTTTGTGGCAATAAACAGAGCTCTTCAGCCTCCTCAAACACACAGACAGTGAGGAGCTCTGTGCTTATGGGAGCTTTTTCAGATCGTTCAGCTCAAACCTATCTAAATGCAAAATCTTGCATTCACAAATACTGTGTAGTTTCCGACTTCTCCTGGCGTCACGAAGTCCAGAGCTGAAAGGACTGTGACTCATCTGCAAACACACACTTTTTAAACCGTATTCATGAAACTCTTGGTTAATTCTGTTTAAAAAGCCCTTATGTATTTGGAGGTTAATTTAAAACCTGTTTCCAGCACTAGTTTTCCAAGGTCATTTTAAAATTCAAAACTGTGTATTCCAATAAAGAGTTAGGGCTTGGTTTTAGTGACTCTAATAGCAATGCTGCAAATTGTGACAACTGAGAATCTAGATCAACCTAGTCACCATAAGCTTATAAATCCATTATCATAAGCTTATAAATCCATTACAAAGCTAATGAGTAAGTTGCCTAGGCCATGTAACTTCAATATGTAATTTTCTATCACTGATGAGAGAGTTTTTTTTTCATCTCCTCATCTATCCTTGTTTGAGATCTTGGGGTCTTATTTTACTTTGGTCTGTGGACTCAGAGAAAGCAGAAGATGTCCCTTCCAGACATCAATAAAATAGCATGAGTGGTGTGTCAGACAAACATATTGCTTTAAAAGATTTAAAACTAATCAGCTACAAGAAGAAACAAAGATTACCCCTCCTACAATTCACATTTATTGAAAGTTATTTTATCTCTTTATCATCTCTTTATTAAAGATTATGTACTTTATCTATTTGCACACAAATTTAAAGCATGTTACTTTAACTACAAGTATCCAGATACATGAGTCCAATGCATTATGTAGATGTCTCACCTTGAAATTATACAAAAAATTACTGTGGCTGTCTACGGTGTGGTTCAAAACTGTACTGTAATCATGAACTGGATATTGATGTGCCTTTGTTAATAAGAGGGAAAACTCTAAGTACATGTGGCTTAGATTTGTAACTTAGAAAATCAAATTGGCTAAAAATAAAATTACATCTTTAGACTTATTTAACATTCTTAACTTAGTTCTGCAATAACAAAGATGACATTTATCACAATGAAACTATGTTCTTGTACCACTCAGATAGATGGTCTGTTTATTATTTGGCAGAAGATGCTTTTCTCTTCATTGTGAAATCTCAGTTAAAGCTAACTCCATCCAAGAAATGGTAAACAGTATTATTCATCACTACTTATTAAGTAGGTTTTGTGCTGTTTATAGTCCAGAAAATGTTCTCTTTCAGGATTCAGAAAAATACTGCTTTTTACACAAACCCCAGATCAGCATTACCTCACTTCCTAACACCAGGAGAAATAAATGAATAAAAAGAAAATGGTACAATCAAAAAATATTATGTGAGCCTACAGTAAGTCTTTTTTTTTTTCCATTTTGTTTTGCTGAAATCACTGGGTTTAGTGTACCTGGTTTAGATGAGTTTTTGCCATAGAGCAGTCTTTGCTATTGTTAAATACCCAAAAGATTAGCAAAGACTCATAAGAACCATAACCCAGCTTACAATGAGTTTTGGAAAACTTTAAAGGCTGTAACTTTTACTGAGCTCCTCACAGGATTTACACACTATCCATTCAACACCAATAACTTGGCAAGAAAAATCACTGCTCTGATTCCCACTTGAGAAGAACCAAATAGAGCAAAGAAAAATTAATGGTCTGAGAGACAATGAGGATGCAATTGAGGGAACAAAGAGTCAGCAAAAATCTGGTGTTACTGCAGAGAACCATCTGATAATAAATGAAGCTCTCCAATGGAGAGAGAAAATACATTTGAGGATTACACTGGATTTTTTGTTGAGATGAACTCAAGCTCAAGTAAAAAAAGGTGACTAAGGGAGTCAAACACGAGAGAAGAAGGAAGGAACTCCCTTATTTTGTTTACTTTTTCATACTTTTCAGCATCTTTCTGAAGGGAATCCTCTGGTGGAAGCATTTCTAACAGGCATGTAGTCTGTTTGGAGATAAACACCAGTAGAAATGGTAGAAACTTTACAGAATGGTCTGTGTCACATTGCTCTGAAGAGCTTATCTGACCATGAAATTTACTGTTGGGCACCTAAAATCATACACATAGGAAATGAGCACTTCATCCTTAAAAGATACCAGGATATTTTTCAGGTCAGTGTCAGTGAGGTCAGGATTACATGCAACAATTTCACGCAGACACAGAAGTAAACATTTCAGAAAGTGATAGACAGACAGCCATGCACACAGGTATGTTATGAATCATTACAAACAGTGATTCTGAGAGATTTTATCTGTGGCATTGTATCTTTTGGACATGTAACACATAAATCCAAGACTGATGATAAAACAAATGCTGTTCTCTAACCCTAATTATTTGTATATTGCATCTCCTCAAAAAAAACCAAAACCAAAACCCAAACAAAAAAAAAGACTCATTGCTTTTTCCATTCTATAGTTCTACAGACTGTTTCTCAAACACAGTATCTATTGTTCAAGAAAAAGGAAGGGATGGAAAGCAACATGTCATCTGATAATGATATTGCCAAGAGGAGGTAGGCACATAAATAAAATGTCCCACCAGTCAGATATGCAGCTGGGATCTTTACACAGAAATATCATGCCTTTCTCTCTAAAGTTAGATTCGTATGTATCTCTCATGGATTCTTTTTCCTCTTGTTTCTTCTTGCTTTCTTTTGGGGCAGGAACTATGACTTCAGGTATTACGTCCATAATAACAGCTTTCCATAGGCTCTTTATTTAGAAGGACATGAGAATGCCCTACAAGTCTGATCATAAAAAAAAAAAAAAATAAAAAAAACTAAACAAAACCCAAACACAAGCCAAAGAAGAAAGCAGTGTAAGGCACGATTTAGCAACACATAAGAATCAAAAGCAGCCCTAAGCCAAACCTCAGTGTTACATTATTTTAAGTACAGCATGTTTCCTCAGCAGACCAAAAAAACCACTAACGCTATGAAAAGTGATTCTAAGATGAGTTTTGTAACTTTGGTATCCAAGAAAAGAAAAAGGCAGTAGCATGAAAATTCCTAGAGACATTAATGAAAAGGTAGACTAGATGGAAACCACTTTCTGCCAAGTCTTGTGACGTCTGAAGGGTTTCAAAGAGAGACAGAGAATTTTCCTCTGAAATGTCTGTCACCACCTGCAGCACTTGGGGTGGTTTGGCTCAGCTCTGAGTGAAGGAGACAGGGAGACAACACTTGCAGGAAGCTTTGCCTGTGGAACAGCCTTGGCCTGCTCTTGAGAAAATACTGGAAAGCCAGAAAAATGTCATGATGGCCATCAGAGAAAATAAATGCTCATTTTAGGGAGACCTGCCTGAGCATTTAAAGTCTAGCAGATTGCATTTGTCCTGCTGCAGCCTGAATTAACCCCAGGCAGCACCGTCAAGCCACCTAAACCACTGACCCTTGCAAACCACCATTCTTCTGGAAGAAACATAAACCTACATTGGCCAACATAAAGGAAGGATTACAGTCTCTTTTTCACCTCCAGGAATTCTTGCCAGTGTTTTGCTATGGAAAAACCGTTCTCTGTTATTTCCTTTCACAGGAGACCTTCCAACATTTGCAGGAGTGAAGCATCAATCCTCCAGCAGGGACCAGAAGTCTGAACTGGCTGATATTTTTGGGCATTACCAGTAACTAGTGGCAGTGGGGTGTTCTACAGATTAGTTACTTGAACTTGCCCAGCCATGACTTTTGTATGTTTGTGAAAAACCCAGCTTGATGGGAAGGTAGTGCAGCACTCTGGTGAATTCTGTGATAGATCAAATCCAGACTTACTGCTCTGCAGGACACAGCAGCAAGGTGGGTAACAGTGCATACTCTGAAAGGGTACAGCCAGCCAGTGTCTGCATCTACAGATGAGAGGAGGTGGGGGCTCTTGTGTCCTTGATCCAAGCAATCCAGACCTCAGCCAGCTTCCAGTGCTGTATGGCTCCATTAACTGCACACCATACAGCAATATATTACACATTTCAGCCATACACACATCTGAGGCACCACCAGCCAGCCAACTCTGTGTGCAGGCACAACCTGCAGATCATGCACACAATCACAAGTCAGCAGACCCTACTAAATCAAAAACTCAACCAAAACAATCCCAAAACAAACCTTCCCCAAAGCAGAAAGAAATAAAGGAACAAAGATTTACATTTAAATAAATATTTGAAATGTTAATTTCATTTCACAGCCAGTGCTTTATTGTGCTAAAATTTGTAGCTAAATTATCTGATGTAAGCATTATTGTATTGCCAAATAGTTTGTAATTTGTTTAAATGCTTGCAGGCACTCACAGATTCCACAGCTGTAGCTAAAGTCTATGAGACTCTCAGATAAAAACAGAATGTAACAAATGTTAAGCAGAGGCAACTGCATGTTGTAGTTGGCATCTTAATATAATTAATTATTTTATTATTATTTCTATTTTACAAATCCTGATAGGATGTTTCCTTATCTGCCAGTACTCTTTAGTTTATTGTCATCTGTGGAAAAGTCAAATCATAGTTTTCAAAAGAATTCAGGCTAATACAGTTTAGCAATGGTTAAAAAATGTGTAGTTCATATGGCAGCTGGGCTTTGATCAACTATGTTTGCTGTATATCCAATGGCATATTTTCCTAAAATTCCTTTCATCAACGTAGGAAAATTCCTTTCATCAATCCCATTATTTGGTGCACTGTCAGTGAACTCTGTACAGCACAGTCTGCAGGATTTAGTGTATAAACTACACTACAGGGGAAGACATGCCAGAAGGATTTTAATTTACACTTCCAACAAATTGATTTAATAATTCATGACTATATGTTGAAGTCTATTGGAGAAGGGTTTTTTTAATCCATCGTCCAACTAATTTTGGATCAACATTTTGTGCAGCCAGAATGTAAAGTGATACACATATGAACGTGTACACTGCAGAGCAGTGATCTCTGTTGGCCCATTAACCCAGTTATTTTATTGTTAGGCTGAACACATTTGCTTTCTTCCTGGCTTTTTAAACATTTGATTTCATTTAAATTTGGAGTATGTGTGACAGGAAGAGCAGAGCCTCTATAACAAACCCCACTTGTGAGCTTACACAAGTCACTGAATCAACACAGACCTATTCCTCTAGATGGGTTTCCCTCAGGTACTCATCATCACAGCACCCCAGCAGTTTAAAAGCTTTAATGCCTCTGTTCTCTACCCTCTATCCTTGTCATTATGTGTTAACTGGATTTCTTTTAATGCTACCATAGGAGATGGCATCCCTTGGATAAGGTCACAGTGGCAGTCAGGACCAGTACCCACATCCCCCTCGTCACACAGCCAACCTTCTCCACAGGGACAACAGACTTGTAACTCCTGCAGCGAGTTCCATGACTCACATATCACTTATTCCAGTGTTTTATTTGTGATTTAAGTGCCTGTGCAAACTGCAGAAACTTACAATCACAGTTTCATTTTCTATAAAGAACTTCACAGAGCTGAGTAAGGAACAACACACTGCCAATGTGAGTTCAGGCAGCAGGTTATCAAAGCTTTAACAGTCCTCTGTCCTCTAATCATCAATTTTACCATTTTCAAGGGTTACAACATGCTGCTATCAGACCCTCAGAGAACTTCCTGTTTGTGTCACAGCAGAAATCAATTTATATTTGGTGCAATAGTTATTTTGCTGGTCTATTTTTAAGCTGCTTTGTGAGGGTGCTATCATGACAGTTCCTG
Source organism: Alaudala cheleensis (assembly GCA_013398995.1). NCBI lineage: Eukaryota > Metazoa > Chordata > Aves > Passeriformes > Alaudidae > Alaudala > Alaudala cheleensis. The sequence continues at coordinate 119,051 of VWYE01000386.1, read as the reverse complement.
GAATCTGAAACAGCCATACTCAAAAAGAAACCAGGAATTCAGGCATCACCTCCTCCATTCAATACAGAAATATTTCCACTTTTGTTTAAAACCACAATAACTTTCCTTTGTCTCGTGAGGACAAAGTGAGGACACAGTGTCCAAGGATGAATCAGTATTCCACTAAAAAAAGGGAAGACTTTTAGATGGTTAACCAGTTAGTTTCCAGAAGCAGAAGACCAATATTAAAAAGGTAAGATGTAAAACACCATTTCTAATTTCCTTTTCCCCAGTAGTCATTTGTCCCCTAAGATGATGAGGCAATCTCAGTCTTGAGGGAGTTCTGAACTTCCATTCCCTACAAGGATTATCCACACTGGAACAGGAGCTTAAAGGAGTCGTGGATTTTCCATCTTTGCAGACATTTGAAGGTTGACTGGACATAACTCTAAGCAATCTGATCCAAAGCCAAAGTTATCCACCCTTTGAAATACAAACAAAACCATGAAACTTCCTCATGTCTCCTTCAACCTTAATTTTTCTACTACTTCCTTTAGCACTTAATGGATAAATTAATAACTGAACTGAATCACACACTGAAGGTCTTGCTCAACATCCAACACCCTTCCACTTAAACTTAGATGTCTGTTTTTCTACTCTCTAGTGATCTTATCTTCCCAAAGACTCTTCTGACAAGGGCAATGTCTACCTGATCTGCTTACAAATTAACTACTACTAAATTACTATTTAATATAAATTACTATTAAAATCTGACTGAAAACAGTTTCCTTTTATGAAACTGTCCAAAAGCTGCAGCAAGATAATAAACCCTGTATCAAGAATAGCAATGTGTGCACAGGACAAGTGGAGTGCACACAGCATAGATGCAGGCACTGCATTAGCTGTGTATCTTAATTCAGTATCTTAAAGCTTCCAGGTACAGTTCACCCACTTGGTCCTGGTTTGCCCATCCCATTGGCATGAAAACTAAGCACAGAGCTGAGTGTCAAAATTATTAACATGGTATGCGAAATATGGCTTTTGCCTCACTGATGAGACAAGAAGGGGATTTATTCCAGGATTTCCCCACTGGAGTTTGAAGAAGCTGGGTGAGAAATGCCACTGGATGAACTGCTGACGCCCAAACCATACCCATGCCTTCTGCTCCCCCAGCACACAAGACCATCTGAGTGTTCCAGGCTGAGCTCTCTTTTCTATCCAGATCAGCAATTCCTTCCTGCCCAGTCTGTTATGTCCCAGTGGCACCAAGAAGTGGAAGTCATTGTAATTACCACATTAAATATTTCACAACGTTGTGGGGGAAAAGCATGACTAGAAAGCATTTGAGCTCCACGCTGGCTTAGCCAGAAAAAGAGATGTGGTGGAGAAGATTAAGTTGTGCTTCTATAGCCACGGCTGAGCAGGTGGCAAAGACCCACCACAGGTGCTTGTTCCATAGAGGATTCCACTCCCTGGTAAAACAGCTACTCCTCAAAGAAATCAGGGCTTGAAGATATCCAGGACTCTTCCTGTCAGATGAGCCTTGCGCAAGTTTATGAAGCCTTGGGATCACCATGATTAACTACCTTCCTTAAGCCATTCCCCACCAGGCTTTAGTGCTTTTAAACCACTGACCCCTCGAATTAAAGAGGGAGATTTCTCTTTTCACAGCTGTGACTCAACACAGGAAGGAATTCAGAGACATCTGAAAACAAAGCCAGGCAGAATTTAAAACAAAATCCTTCAATGACAGATTTAGCAAGTGATGGGCACAGCTGGAGCTTACAAATATAACTAAGAAAATGAGCATGCATTATAGAACAACCTTACATAGACAGAGCCTATGAAGGGCAATTTCCTCACAAGGAATTGCAAAAACCAAACTGCTATGAATAAATCGTCAGAAAAACTAGATATTGGCTGTTCAATAGGAATCTGAGTCTCTGGGTCCTTCAGCAAACTAAATGGTAACCATCCCTAACATGAGATCTGTGACAACCAATTAAGCAACTTAAGCCTTGATTTTTAGTTATTGTCTATTTAAATCACAATGCAAAATCAAAATTCTTGTACCTAGGGAAGAATAAAACACTATTAAGATAGTTTTCAAAACTTACATAATACTTTTCATACACTCAAAATATACAGTAATGAGTACATACATCATTGAGTCATTGCAAAGGAAATGTGTCCCTACTATTTCAGCTGGGGAAGCTGATGCTAAATGTACTCACCAGATATTCCAAGGGGAATTGAAGTGCTAAAAAGAGTGGAATTAGATACTAGAGCTAATTATCAGTGTCACTATCTTAAACATGACATGCTTCTTTCTACCCAGTCAAATGGGCTACATGACACTGCATATCAGTTTTAGGAAGCAAGCACAAGTTTGCAGATGAACTTTATAAGATTCAACAAATATCTTGAAGATAATCAAGCATGAGGAATAACCCCATTGACCACTTCCACACAGTACTGCAAAGCAAAACAACAATGACTACTGAAAATTCTGTTTCCCTTGTCTGCTCAGCTGGGGTATGTGACTTGCATTAATGGCAAGGGGAATAATGTACTTGCACTCAGACCCTGGACTGACTGATGTCAAATGAAGTTCAACCATTCATATTAATGGGGATCAGCATTTGTCTGAGGGAATGGAAGCCTCTCAGACCTCAGGGTCATGAATTGACAAGCTATCGAACATTTTCTCTGTAGTGCTGACCATCCTCCATCCCCACTGAGCTCAGCTGTCTAGACCCTTAGTCCCACTCCAGCTGCTTTGTGCTCCTCCTGAGGCACAGAAAGAGCTCATTACAGATTCTTTCTGTGTAATGTGCAATGTGAGCTGAGGTCTCACAACTCCCTTTCTAGGAAACACAGAATAGGCACATTTCTCTGGACCCCAAAAAAACCACAGAGACATACATGCAAACTGTGAGTTTTGTTATTCTGGAGATCTGTAACTGACTAAGCCAGATGGCCACAGAAGTACCATTGAGGCCAAAAAAAAAAAAAATCCCCCACTGAAAATACCACCTCAAAAGAACAAAGATGACTAATTACTTAGTACCAAGAAAATGATTGTTAAATTGATATTGTCTCATGCCACTAATAAACTGGGAGGATGCAAAACCCAGCTTTTCTTACAGATGGACATGGACTTTCTGGAAAAAATACCTTCTCACAGAACTTATTCTTGAATGGTTTCAGAGTATCTACAAGCTCATGGGTTGTAGTCATGCTAATGATCAGCAAGCAATAACTTCAGACAGCTGATAAAAGTCTGTGGCTGATACTATCTGTCAAAACATTAAAATATGCAAAGAAAAACACTGCAGCAGAGTTTTGGTCTTCTTAAGATCAAGTAGAGCAATTATGGGAGCCAGGACAGTTATAATTTTCACCATCATCATTTATCCTAGTAATATTAAGAACAGCAATAACAACAATGATAATCAGAACCTTTTTCATAAACTTTTCTGGCAACAAAAATTCTGCCAGATGCAAACTTAAATTTTATGGATGATAAGAAAGTCAGCTGTTTCTATTGACTTTTACAAGTTATAACCCAGCTCTGGTAGTCAGGACATGCAGAGTGAGTGAATTCAAAAAACCCACTCAAGCCCTCTCATCTCTTTCTTCAGAGACACCTCACCCACACTCCTGTTTTCCAGAAGTGCTTGTGTAAACACTGAAAAACACAAGACAATAGAAAGATAAGAATCCAGCATGCAAGGCCAACCCCAACAAAGGATGAGACAAATGAAAAAACAAGATTAAAATAAATGCCTTATGTGCATAATAAATGCCAGTATCATGAATCACTAAACTGACTCATGAACTTGACCATGCCTCTTTTAATTGTTCCACATAAGGATCCTCTTTCCCAAAAAGAAGAATATCTTTAGCAGACGTGGTGCTACAGCTGTGTTTTTCTTTATCAATAGTATATGTGTACAAGTGCAAGTTATGGAATTTAAATTCTGCTACAGGTTCAGAAAGAAGCATGCAGGGTGTAGGAGATATGCAGCTAGACCAGAAAATGCCTTCTATATATACGTGGAGAACTACCAGTAGAAATCACTACAAAAACAAAGATCTATTCCTCACAGTAATGTCAGGTGAAATATAAAAACTAAAAAGGCAAGACTGCAAACCTGTGCAGTCAGTAACTGAGAAAGTAATCACATTTGATCTTCTTTCAGCATTAAAGTTGTCTCTCCATTTTTTTTTCCTTAGCAATATGGATCACGAAACATATTACTAATTTTCTAAATTTAAGCAGTTCTGGGTTTTCTCCACCTTCAACATTCATTTCCTGTTCCAGAAAAATCCTCTCACACAACAACTCGTTACTTAAATAAGAATATAAAAATGTTTGTAATGGCAAGACTGAAGGCTCATCCAGTCTAGTAGTCTCTTCTCAACAGCATGAAGAATAATTATAGAACATTTATATATGATATTTTCCTACCCTTAGTGCTCCCCCTCCTCTCCATCTATTTTCAGCTCAGGAGATTTCCTGAGCCTATTGTGGCCTGTCTATTTTGCAATCCCTGAGTAGATATCACTTTCAAGTACTTGTCCAGCATCCCTCTGAGCCCTTGTAAAATTCTTGCATCTGCAACACCATCTGGCGAACAAGTTTGTATGTCTGCTACCCAATGTGTGAAGAACCACTTCCAATACCAACAGTGCAATGTGATAATGTATTAATTTCCCCCACCACCTTGATAATATTAGTCATAAATTAGATCCCACTGGGCAATAAAAAAAAGAAAATTCTGATTTAGTTGTGATGATCATCCAACTGTTTCAACATTAGCTGCATTGCACATGCTATCTCATTATTTTATTTTGTATAATTGTCTCACAGAGTGAGTGGGGATTTAAGTGAAAATTGGTCAAGAGAAAGTTAAGAAGGTGATAGTAGTCATCAGTTCTAATGAGTGTTTTCTGCCAATGAAAAATATCTTGCTATGGTCACTGCACAAGATGAGATATAATATTTCGTAACTAAATCTTTGGTGAGAATCCAGGACCAGCTTTGAACAAAGTTCAATTCAACTAAGTAAGTATTTGTCATGGCTGGCAAATACATGGGTGGGGTAAAACCTGGGCTGAGATCAAGGAAAGACAAACCCTTCAGGTTTCACAGCCATCAGTGGCTCAACACTGATAGCAGAAGGGCTCCCACACATGAATTGGTGAATACCTGCAGGCAGGTGGGATGGAAAAGACATCCCAGCACCCAGCAGTTGGGGAGATCTGTCACATCTCTCCTTGACAAGGCCCTCTGCCTCTCTCACACTGCAGTAAAATTCACTTTTAGTTTACTGAAATGGCCAGATTTTCTCATATCCCCAACTTTTACTCTACTAAAGGTGACGTGGGGGTGAAGGCTTTTACTTTTGCACCAGTTGATAGCTATCTCTAAAATCTTCTGCTTTCAAAATTACTGAATAATTTAAGAAATGTGTTTCAAGATTTACACGATAATTTGACTAAGAGGAAACAGAGTTATAAGCTCTATCAATCTTCATACTTTAAGGTGTGAGTGATGTAAGAAACACCATCTTGCAATACAGAACAGTAAAATTGTGAAGATTTATGCCTTCCGTTGAAACATCTGGTCTTACCCACTCTTGGTGCCAGAGTGGCAGACTGGATGAGCTGCTTGTTTATTCCAGCCAGGCATTTCCCTGACTCCTGGACTTTATGTTAAGACATGATGAACATCCTACTCCCACTGGAGAATTTTTAGTCTCATGAAGTCAATAGGTCAGAACTTGAAATTTACAGCTTGTGAAAGGGATTCCTCCTTCGAGTTTGTGAGGTTCTAGTGCATCAGTAGGCAAATACAAATACTTAAAACAATTGTGCTTTATGTACTCCACACTTGTGCTTCATAGGGGCATAGACATTAATTTAAAGGCCTGTCAGAACACAACTTCTTTAGCAACAGTGTGAATCATGAGGGGTAGGAAATCTCCAAAAGGGTCACATCTATCAGAACTACAACAGTAAGCCCTATCAGAAAAGTTTCTTTCATGTTAGAACAACAAACTTTTCAATTCAGTATTATAAACTGTAATTATTCTGAAGGATCAAATTAGTTATATTTTTAATTTATAATTCAGAATAGTTTCATTATTTTTATGATGTCTATCAAAAGTCAAATTTCAAGTTAATCACGTATCTCTAGTGGATCATGATAATGTAAAGGCATTTCTGTTACTGCCTAATGGGTTTCAGAATTGTTTCAAAAAATACACACATTCAAAATATTCATTACTTTATCAAAAACTAACATTGAAACAACGATGAAAAGCATTAAACTTCCAAAACTAGAAAGTTTTCATTAGGTTTTAAAACAGTAAAGTTACAACGCCTTTTCCAATTTCATCTACTTTTAAGATTTTCCAGAGGTAGCTACAGTTTGGCTTTGACCCTACTATTGCAAAGTGCCAGAAATACCAAATTTTAACAGGGAAAATGTTGTGTGTGCACACATGCATGCGTTTGTCTACAGTCTGCATGAGCAACTGAAAAACATCCAACACATACAGACAGCAAATCACGTAATTAAAACTACTCTTATGCAGAAGAAATTTGTCATTTAAGTAGAAAGAATGGAAGGACAGCAGAGATTTCTCAGTACTAAAACATAATGCTTCCTTTAATGAGTAATCCCTGGAGCACAGGCATGTTTACCTCACTCTGAGCAAGCTCAAGTGCATGGACAGACAATTCCAATGCTTCAGCTGATGTATGATAACTTGATAAGCTGCTGTAATGCAGTGACATTCTTTCATGGCCTTATAAAGCACATTTCTATATTTTCCTCCACGCCAATACGACTTTTGCCTTGGCAAGATTGAACTGCTATAAAATCTTTGCATGTTCAAAGTTAGAATGCCTGACTCTGAATACACAAAGCCCTGGAAACTTAAAAACTGGAACCTCTCTCTGCAATCTCTCAGATTTTGGCAGGTACATTGTCTGCATCCACTCTGCCCTCAGAAAAATAAAATATTAGTAATTTAAGAAAAGAAAAACACGAGATTTTGCAATAGGAAAAAGACAATACAATTTGGTTGCATTGCGCCTTACATGGCTGGGCAGCAGACTTATTTACATGAACCACTGAACACAATTCAAAAAAACTGTAGTATGTAGATACAGGCTGGAGATTAATAGTAAATACTGGCAAATGGCTTCAGAGAGACTCCAAGTTTTGCCTTGGGAGAATGGCAAAAGGAGAAAATATATTGCTAAAGCCTTTCTTCCCACCACTTTTATACTGCTGCCTCTTGTCAGAGTGTAGGGTGCAAAGTTCTGAGATTGGTATTTGGAAAAAGCACAGCTTAAATTACTTTAAAAAAAAAGAAGGAAAAAGGAAGTCTAATGGAACTGCTTTGGTCAATCACACACAGCTACTGAACACCTCTTTAGTGTTGTGAGTCTTCATTTCTCCACGAAATTTGTGAAAGCTGAAGGCAATACTTCAAACTATTAATTTTCTGGGCTTTTAGACACTATATAAAATCTTATTTTTCTACTGCATATTACTAGACAAGGACAGTTAAAATACAGATATTATGAACTCTACTGTTTATAATAATATGGGAACTCTCAGAAATGCCCACACTTCTGTATTTCTTTCCATGTATTTGATCCTAAATTCTGGCTGTCAATGTAAAAGGAATTTTAAAGTGGTTTTAATGTTCTTCTATTCATAACAAACTAAAGATATACAAGATGCACAATTCACAGAAAAGTAATCCAAGCACACTCAGATACAGACATACACAGTATAGATGGTTGTGCTTTGTTCCACAAGAAACTCCTGTGATTCAGAGCACCTGAGTATGAGTTTCCAGGTTACTATGAACTTATTTCTTAAAAACTAAAAACATAATGCATTTAAGAGGTTTTTGGGTTTGGCGATTTTGTTTTTGTTTTTTTGATGAAGCCAGAAGTAGCAATCAATGGTCATCTATGTTCTGGTTGGCATATTTCACACAAGAGACCCTTGATAATAAACCATGACTGAAATATCAAAATTCCTTCAAATACTTATCTCTGTTAATGATAACTACAGCTGCACTCAAAATCTGCTGCCCTTGATATCACTTACATTTCCACAGGAATATAAATCTCCAGGTTTCAAAAAAGGTATTTGTCTCAGGGCTCTGGAGAAACACACAGCTTTTTTATTTGATGCTGCCTAATAGTGTTACTGGGTTAACATAATGAAATAGACTTAAGTGTGGTTTTTTTTCCCTGAAGCTTATCTAGTCTCACATTATTAATCTGAAAACAGGCCAAAAGAAAAAACAGGAAGAGAGATACAACAAATTCAGAGCTCAAATGTGGTCATTTGGGCCATTGCAGATCTTCAATAGAAGCAATTTAGTCCAAGACATGGGAATATTGAAAAAGAAACCTTATGAGGAGAGACTACTGAAGGCTGTTTCCTATCTGTTAGAGATCAAAAAGGATCAGAGCAAATATGAAATTGTCTTGCAGCTGAGGTAATAATATATCTAATGATCTTGAGATGAAATGTTTAAAAATCTGTATTTCTACCTTTCATTGTAAACTGCACTTTAATCCCATGAGTAATCCAACAATGATAATCACAAAACTGTAACATATAATTAAATTCAGAAACAAGATCTCTTCCATCCTTGAATCAAAATTATTCACCACAGTAAAGTCTTACTGTTTTTAAAACCTAGTGTCTATATTTATTTAATTTAATTCATAAACCCCTGGTTATCACTGTAATTTTACTCATATGTGGGTTATCTAATGTGCACTGCTACAGCTGCTTGAAGTGGATTTCCAGAACCAGAAAAGAACTGAGGCCCAGAGACACATCACCACCTCTGGCAGAAATGTCACTCATGCTATGAATACAGCATAAGCCTAGAAAAACATCACCACCCAGCAAACAAACAGCATGTGCTGAACCAAACAAACACATGTGTCTGGAGCTGTGCTCCCGAGCTAATTGGAGGCAGATTCTCGTGCCCTGCCACAGGGAGCTGCAGCTGAGAAACCCCTGGAGCTGGTCATGGAGAGTTCAGCCCACTGTGCAAGGGAAACTGCCAAACTCTGGGGCAGGAGGCATGGCCAGAAATGCCAGAAAGCAGGCTAGGAAACAATGCTGTCATCTGCCACGAGCACCCCTGACAGGGCCAGGAAGGCAGCAAGGACAGGGACCGGGGGATGCTGCTCTGGAAGCTGCAATGAGCCACTGCAAGGCTGAGCCCTGCTCTGGGGGATGGCTGGAGCTGGGAACAGCCAGATGAAGGGAAGGTGACACCAGGGAAGGATGATGGCTCCTGAGCAAACGAGGCCAGCACCTGTTCCTGCAAGAGATGCCCCAAACCATCACTGCATCTGTGTTCAGCTGTGTCCAGCTAGGCTGGTGTAAGACTAAAATGGGGATACCACGGAGACTGGGATGAGTCTTTCTCAAAACTGGAGGAACACTCCAGTTACACTGAAATTATTCAGTATCTAAACAGCCAAAGCTGAATGGGAATAGGCATACCTGCAGCTGGCAGACTGCCTTATCCAAGGATACTATCAAACTCAGTCACAGGAGACCCAAAACCTCTGTGCTCATGTTAAAGCACCTATCCTAAAGTGATGTTGAATTTAGAAGGCTAGGTAGCTAGGTATGACTCCCTGGTATACCCAAAGACAGAGGGAAAAAAACTCAAAAAGCAAAAGAACAACCAAAAAAAAAAATCAACTGAACTCTCCAAGAGCCTATTCTAGAAGTAATGAACTGATGGGTACATTCACTGGGATCTGGCCCAGCCTCATCTCCAAGTTAGAGGACAGAAAATTTCGAAACTCTGCAACAACCCTTCTCTTCTTTCCTGTGTGTCAGACTAACCCTGACCCAGAGTGTATCTGGCTCAGTGTTGTCCAACATATGGTTCCAGGCAGGATGCTGCCTGTAAAATGCTTTTGCACTAATTCCACTAATTAGAGCACTAAAATAAAAGCAGAGCATTCTGAGGGCGACCAAAAGTCAGTGCTGCCTTTATGACAGAGACGTGCCATCAGCCACAGCCAAGGCTGGGAAATCATGTGTGACTGAGGTACTGAGCTGAGGTGTCTCCAAAAACCTAAGTGGCCCCATCAGCCAAGCTGTGGATCTTGATTTCCCCACCTGACAGCCCTGCTCAGCCCTGCTGGGCTGGACTTTGCAGAGCATCTCTGCCAGAAGCACCTGCAAAAGGAGGGGAAGGGAGGAACACTTTGGGCTTCGTAAAATACGTTTAATTGAGTTGCAAATAGCTGAGGTGATTACCCTGTGTTAACTGGCTGAGGAACAAGACCCAAACAAAGACAGTCTGACACAACTGTCACAACAAAGCCAGTCCTGAAAGACATCCGACAAAGCAACATCTATTTTAAAAATCCTCAGGATATTAACTGTGTGTTTATGTTTTGTATTAGGAAGACTAAATATCATGAAAACAGCTGAATTTAGCACAAACAATAGGCCAATAAATGCAATACTAGTGCTTTAAAATAATTAAATAACCATTTGTTCTTGCATTTATGTTGCTTCCAAATACTGGCAGAATCCCATCAAATAAACAAACTGCTAGGTTTTTTGTTTTGTTTTGTGTTTTTTTAATTTTTATAGAATACATGTGGGCAGTAATTTAGGCAAATCTGGACATTTGTTCCATTCATCTGAAGTGAAAAAAAAAGCAATACATTTATCACGTTGCATTTTCACTCTTCAGAAGCCAAAACTAGGCCCCTTCAGGGAATAAGAAGTTTAATTGTAAACTATCTCTGTACAAGATATATTCTCAGACATATCTCTGGGAACACATTCAATACACTAAGCCAATATAATCTGATATGCAATTTTTTTCTTTTTTTTTTATGGAAGACCATGCTTTTTGGTGTAAAATGAAGAAGTCAGCAAAATAGTGCTTAATTAGAGACCTGCTAAGTTTGTTGCAAAATAATGTTCACAATACAGTCAGTGATTTTACAGATTCACAACAACAGAAAAACAAAAGCAGTGCCACTAACCAGCAATCTATTTGTTGTTTAAATGGTGCCTAAATTTGTGATGTGTAATACTGCAAAAACATAGGCAAAACCACAGTAGTTTCCAGTTTCTATAGAGCTTTTTATAATTTTTGTATAAATTGTGAAAGCAGAAGTGTCTGAATGAAAACCAGAATTACCTCCACATTACTTTTTCCCCTTTCACACTCCTCACCAAGCAAAAGTAGGGAATTTACTCCATAATCTCCTGTTAGAAATATTGCTTAATTGCATATGATGATAGTTGTTCCATTTCTTTGCACAAAAACATACCCTAATAGGAATTTGTTAATAAAGGACATTTAGATTTTAAAAATGTTTGAAAGTAGTAGTAACTGTTGTACAAACTCAATGATTATTTAGCCTCATTAGAGACTATTTAATATGGCTGCAGTTTAGATTTCCGTTGTGCAACAGAGAAGAAAATGAGTTATGTCAATAACACTGTCACCAAGGTCAAGCCCCAGAGGAATCCCTATGAATTCCTTCCAAAATCCCATGTTGATCAGCAAACTGTGATCTTACCCACCACATCGGAGCTTACTTTAAACAACTGCACACTGACAGCCTCACTCTGTTTTCACAAAGGTGAACTGCATCTCCACAAAGGCACAAAGCTGTGGCATCACAACGGAGGTGTCCATCAGGTAAACTGAGTCTCCTGAGCAAATGAGCTACAGAAGTAAGCATGAAAGCTTTGTACTGAATCTAATTTAGAGAAATAAATTCTGAAGACCCACAGATGACATTAAAAATGAAGATTATTTTATCTTCTCCAAGAGAGATGTCTACTTAGATCATATCTATAAACTAGTACGAATATTGTTACCCATGGTAATAATATTGCCCATGTTCAGTATCTTTAAACGTTTTCAAGCCTCTTGAGATCATGCAATTCTAAACATGATAAAATGCAAATGAGATTATTTTGCCTCAATAACAATGTTCAATACTTTGGAAAAGCTTACAGTTGCAAACAGCAATTATCCAATTACTCATTCTCATTTTCCTTCTCCTTTTCCCAGCAATTAACTTTGTGAATATCTTCACATTTTTAACAAAAGTAGAAGTCATTTACAGTAAATATTCATAACAAAGTCTCCACTATGGAACTGTATCAGAGTAATGCAGAGAGGAATCAATAAGGCACGTGTTGGTGCGTGTCCACTGATTTCACTGAAGTTGCACTAAATTAGGTAGAAAAGGATCATGACCATCATGACCCTTTAATATTGGTGACATTGGTGGGCACTAGTACACAAATACTCCATTTCTTGTCTTAGTTCCAGTTGTAAATTCTTTTGACAGAACAATTAGTGAGCAGATTCACTCACATAATTTGAATCAAAGCAGAGTTTGTCTTTAGTTACTTTAATGTAAAAATATCTGATAATATCACAAAAGCTCAGACCAATTCAGGTACCGGAAAAATAGAAGGTGGCAGCCTGGTGACTTAAAGCTACACACACATAACCAACAGAGAGGAACAGTAACCACTGGGAAGTGAAACCTGAGCTGTGCAGTGCTTTCTCATTACTCTATTTAAGGTTCAGATTCTATACAGCAGGAAAAATGTAGGTCTATGCTGACACATGTTTATATATTTCACTATACCCAGACCAAATAGATGCTTCTAAAGTCAACAAAAACATTACTAAAACAATTTCTTTTGTTTCTCCAGTTCCAAATCTACATGTAGTTACTCCATTACTACATAATGGCCTTTTCTGAACAATCACAAACATCCCTGACATCTCTGAGCATGGTCCTCTGCTGTAGGAGCTGAAGAAACCCTCCAACAATTGAGTAATAGGTTCTAATCATCCTGCTACCAAGTCAGGAAAATATGTCAGTGATGTTAGATGTACACTTCCTTCCTGTAGTGGTATTCTCACTTGAGAGGAAATAAACAAAAATGTCAGTTTGCACAACAGGGATTTCATCTCAAATTGATTGAGAAGATTACATGGCCAAGAACTGGAAAGCTGCAAAAATTAGAGCTGGAATGAATGTGATGGAAAACAACGTGATCCTGCCTCTTACAGTAAAACTGTGAAGCAGAGAAAAAATAAAGGCAATGTTTAAAAATTTAAAAATTACAAGACATTACAGCTCATTTAAAAATGACAAGACAATGCTTCTTCTTCCTTGGTGCCTCTTCTTCCTTGGTATCTTTTTCAATCAGTGTCCACCCTCTGCAGGAATGACTCAGGAGTCCTGAGGAACACATGCTTTCTGATTTGCATGACTGCATGATCCACAAGTGCAGCCCAGTGCATAAACATTAGAGAGTGTGAAGGGATGGAGTGCAGACAGTGATCTTTCAGGATAATGAAAGCACTTGTATCTCACTGTTTCCAATGCTGGGAATTGCTACAAATCACTGAAACCTGAGAGAGCCACATGTCTACTGATTTACTATTACTATTGAAAACAGTAACACTTTTATTCAATTATCTATACAGATACACCCTGTGTGTTCAAGTAGTTAAAAGACTCATTAGTCCTGTATACTGATACTGAGGGTTCCACCCCTGTCTACTCTTGTCTTCCAAAGCATCAAAGCATTCTGAGCAGTGGTTATCAAAGAATCAGACCAGACAACAGAATTGCCATGTCAGGTACCAGAAGTCTTCTGAAAAAGTGGCAGAATATTGCTGTCCTGGATCTACAGGCAATGGGATGGGGAATATGCCCCAGTTCCTAGATTAGAAACTGATGGTAAAAAAAGAAAAATCTCACTTTCTCTTTCTCCCAACCTTTTTCACTTACAAAATTTGTAATTCTGTTCTTTTTATATACATACATTTGCAAATGTAACTGAAATAAACTGATTCAAGGAACTGAAAACAGATCACTACTGGTTGTTTTTATAGCTCATATTAGTCAAACCATACGACTAGCTTGTGATCATACTTCTGTCACTGAGGTTTGGGTAAAGAGCAGAGCAGCTTTCTCCTGGAAGGTCCCAGGACATTTCACTTAATCTTCTGCCTCCCACCCTGGGTCTCACTCACATATTTCAGTTTCTCTCCCTGTGTGGCCATACTGGGAGCATTCTCAAGCTAAACCCACAGGAAAGAAAGAGAGAAGAACAGGAACCGTGCAAGAGCCTGCCTGGACAGATTGAATAATGCTCCCAATTTGTTAAGATGACTGAACTTCCCCAGTGTTATTGTTTTATCATTCCTTTGAAATCATAACTTAATACTTTTATTCTCTGTGAACTAGTACACTAAACACAGTAATGGTGAAGTATTAGAAAAACATTATTGTAAACATATAATAATAATGTAAATGTACTGACATATGCTTACGATTATTGTTATAAATACCTTTTGGGAAAGCCATATCGAATTTATAAGATTTGGTTTTAACCAAGGCCCAAAATTCAGGATTCTGTTAAACACATTCGGCCTGAATCTTTCTGAGTCTCCATGTGAAGAAAGTATAGGCTTTCAAAACAGACTGAGCCTGGCCAGAGCACAACAGGATCAGAGACATACTTGTCCTGCAAGGAAAAGCACTTCAAACACCAGGGTGCCAGTCTGTCAGCACTTATCACTCAGTGGGTTATTCTATCTTTCCAGCAGATTCCCCTTCCAAACTTATACTTCATCACACTCCTGACCTTGCTGCATGTGGCCCCTTCAGCAGAGTTCAAGTCTGCCCCTTGTAAGACAGGGAAAGTTTATCCACCACTTTTCATTATCATCTCAGAGACTGGTTCATTGTAAGCCAAAATTATTTGCTCTGCTGCTTTGGGGGTGTTCATGGAGAAGGAAAAGATGAAGAGAAGCCTAACCAAGAAAATGTTACACTGCAAAGAAAATGAGCAAAAATCTTCCCTTTCAGAAGTAAATGATTGCTTCTGCTCTTATTTGGTGAGCAACTTTCCATCCAAGAATGGGATGGAAACTGAGGTGGCCAGACCATTTTGAGCTCCAGCTAATTCAGTGTTTCAGATCAAGAAAAACAGGCAAGGCTGCTTCACTCTGGCCTGCCTCATACAGACTCTTTTTTTTTTCCCTTTGAAACATTCCATTTGCTGTTCAAGCCAAGACAAGAAAAGAAACATTTTTAACCTTAAGGGTCTGACATAAGCCTACAAAATTAAATAGCCAGGACTAAAGTGAGGCAGGTTTTACAGTTCTTAAGAGGCTATCCTTTGTTCCTTTCTTAACAGTACATTATAGCCAGGGAAAACTTTCCAAGCTGAAAGCAAACAGGCAAGAGCAGATTCAACTGCCTTTATTTGAACTGAAATCTATGCAGGTCAGGACCACATGGTACTAAATACTCTACAAATAAAGAGCAAGTATCAATACCTTCCCTGATGAGCTCACATCTAGGAAGACAAAACAAACAGAAGATGAGTGGAAGAAGAGTCTGTGTAATTACAGGAAAATGGTACAGTCACCCCTAGAGCTGCTCAGCCTTGAGCTTCCAGACCCCAAGTCTAAGTTTGGAGCAATAAATAAAATGTGCCAGACACTATTTGCAGACTCTGAGACAAAGCAGCCTGGCACAGCTTCCATCTATACAGTTAAGCACTCATTCCCTCCAAAGCCAAGTGGTCTCATCCGTACTGTCTCCTGGGAGCCCTCTCATCCCCCCAGCTTGCAATCAGGCAGTTTGGAAATGTGCTCACTGACAAGAGCAAAAACCAGCCCAGTGAACACTCTAACAAACATCACAGACCAGTGCAGGCCAACACAGTCTTCTGACCTTGTTTAACTTGCAAATACAGATGTGACTCATCTGTCTCCCCTGTGATCAGCTTCAGAGTCCCTGCACCCACAAGGGAAATGTGCCACTAAAGCCATCAGCCAGTGACAGAGCAGGAAAAACATCCCATCAAGTTTTGGCACTCAAAAAATACTGCCTTTCATTGTGTAATTCCTGTGGAAAACACAAGACGTGGCAAAACCTTGCAAAATATTCCGACAGTGTGAATGCACATCAGGATCTGGCTAATACGGCCATCAGGTAGAAATCAAAAAAGGAAGGGGATTCTAGGTTTTATTAGCATGGGGACAGATAAATTACAGGTGAACTCTTTGGAAATTTATCTTTTTCTTTTTTTTTTTAAGGCAGCGTTAGCCTAAAATACCAGCTGTTCTTCTTTTATGATCACTGAAGCCATTTCCAGAAAAGCTTTGGCAAAACTGGACAGAAACAGCAGAGAGCTGATATCCACTAGAGAGCACACAAGTGTCCTCCTGTAAGGTGCTGCTGATTTTAGAGCAGAAGTTCACTGACTTCTTCACAGATGTGCTCAGTTCACCTCCCACGAGATACCAACCTCAAAAGAGAGGGGATAAAAGCCATGCAGACAGGACTGTGACAGGGGGACACTACTGATCTCCAGTGCTTGTCACAGCCCTCATGCCACATGTCACCACCTCCTCCCTTTGCCAGAAGACCCATTCATGGAGTCTGTCTCAGCTGCAGTCAGCACTGGCTTATTTATTATAAACACCTGACATTCAGTGCTGCTGTGCTTGCTGGAAATGGATCTGCAGGACTGGAGACAGAAGGCTTATGCTGAAATGAGAGTGGAAATGGGAAATAACGCTTGAAGATGGCAGGGTTACAGACAAAGGAAGGTATGAGCATCTTGTTCTCTTCCACCACATGCTCAGAAGAAGGGATTAATAATTGATCAGTTGAGAAACTAGCAAAATTATTGCCAGCATCTCTTGTCATATTCAGATGAGATGCCTAATTCTTTTTTTTATTAATTCATGTGAAAGAAAAACTAAAACAAAAAAAATCAGCATGAATCTTGGAAGAAATAATTTCAGTAAGTACTTTATGTTAAAGAATAGCCCTTCTGCCAAGCAGGTGTTGGGGTTTTTTAACAATTTTTGAGAGTTGAGCTTCTGCAGTTTCTTTTCTTTTTACTATTCCAGAAGCCTTGGAGTTTCTCTTCTAATTCTGAGCCCACTCATGAGCTGGGAATTCTTTTCCCAATGTGTGAGTGTGAATGATATGACTGGAGACTGCACAACAGCTTACCTCTTCTCTTGCTGCTTGCTACTTGCCTAACTCTTCCTGAAAGCAATGGTAGAAACTTTATCATGGATTTATTTGGATCTGTGGAATCCAAAGACTCAGCCTCCCTACATGTATTTATAAAGAATTTTGCAGAAGGATTTTGTTTAGTATGAAGAAACTGAAACAGGGAGCCACAGTTTGTCTGATACAGAAAGAATCAGGAGTCTCACTCTCAGAGTTCTTGGCACTTGCACCTCCAGGGATGAAAAAGAAAATTACACAAACTATATACAAAATGATCTTTCAAATTTAGGTGGATCAACGGTTTGAAAATGCTCTCAATTTGTCTTGAAAAGCATCTGAGAATTGGTGCTACAGGTTCCAGTGCTTTGCTCTGACTAGAAAAGTGTCCTCAGTGGCCATTTCCACTTCCAACCCCCACTCTGCAATCCCATCAAACTGATTGCAAGGAACTATTAATTCCCTCTAACTGCAAGAGCTAATCACTGCACTTTCAGACTCCAAGCTGAATGAGAATAGTCCTACCTCATTTCTGAGGTATACCTCTGGTCTGTAACATCCTTGCTAATTTCTTTCATCAGTTTCAACTCATGCTCTTTGTACACAACAAATAGTCTAGTGAGGCTCTGAGTGCAGATGAACTTTAGCAGTGCAGGTGATAATAATACCTACTTTTGCTGTGTATTGCACACCTCAAAAGCTGTGTGCATCACTTAGTTAAATTGTGTAGCTTGATGTAATCCTACCTGGTGCAACATGAGCAACTGGTGCTGTACCACAAAAGAAACTTCTGCAAATGCCCAGGCTATTGTAATTATTGCTGCAGCTGAAATTTACTTTGACTGCTTTACTTCCAGTTTTCTTTTTTTACTTTTTTGCTANACTGATTGCAAGGAACTATTAATTATCTCTAATTGCAAGAGCAAATCACTGCACCTTCATGGCTCCAAGCTGAATGAAAACAGTCCTACCTCATTTCTGAGGTACACCTCTGATCTGTAACATCCTTGCTAATTTCTTTCATCAGTTTCAACTCATGCTCTTTGTACACAACAAATAGTCTAGTGAGGCTCTGAGTGCAGATGAACTTTAGCAGTGCAGGTGATAATAATACCTACTTTTGCTGTGTATTGCACACCTCAAAAGCTGTGTGCATCACTTAGTTAAATTGTGTAGCTTGATGTAATCCTACCTGGTGCAGCATGAGCAATTGGTGCTGTGTCACAAAAGAAACTTCTGCAAATGCCCAAGCTATTGCAGTTATTGCTGAAGCTGAAATTTAGTCTGATTGCTTTACTTCCAAATTTTTTGCTTTTTTGCTGTTAAATCTTGGAAAGCCTCCAAAATAAAAAGGATAAAATCCTGGACATCACAAAAGATGCATTATTCCACATACTTGTAGATCATCCTTGGCCCACTTCCTGATTTTAGCAATTACAGCATTCCCCCAAGCTCCCTGCACACTGCCCATAGATACAAGGCTTTGTATGATGTGTCACTTAATTCAGAAAATGACAGCAAGTTAGTGCAGGAACCCTACAGTAGACAGCAGAGCAATTCAACACTAGAACACTGTTAGGTCTCTGTATGGTTTTCTTGATCGATGTTACACTGCTGATCTATTTTTATGCATTATTTACACTGGGACAGTGCCTGGAGGCCCCAGCCAGGGCAGGACCCCATAGTGCTGCACATTCTATCAAGTAGGATGCAAGGGCCTCTCCTCCTTGCAGCCTGTAGTCCAAATACATTCTGAATGAGACCAGATGGAGAGAATAGTCGGAGGAAAAAGTGCGACAGTTGTAATTAAGAGTGACAGGCAGNAAAAGAAACTTCTGCAAATGCCCAAGCTATTGCAGTTATTGCTGAAGCTGAAATTTAGTCTGATTGCTTTACTTCCAAATTTTTTGCTTTTTTGCTGTTAAATCTTGGAAAGCCTCCAAAATAAAAAGGATAAAATCCTGGACATCACAAAAGATGCATTATTCCACATACTTGTAGATCATCCTTGGCCCACTTCCTGATTTTAGCAATTACAGCATTCCCCCAAGCTCCCTGCACACTGCCCATAGATACAAGGCTTTGTATGATGTGTCACTTAATTCAGAAAATGACAGCAAGTTAGTGCAGGAACCCTACAGTAGACAGCAGAGCAATTCAACACTAGAACACTGTTAGGTCTCTGTATGGTTTTCTTGATCGATGTTACACTGCTGATCTATTTTTATGCATTATTTACACTGGGACAGTGCCTGGAGGCCCCAGCCAGGGCAGGACCCCATAGTGCTGCACATTCTATCAAGTAGGATGCAAGGGCCTCTCCTCCTTGCAGCCTGTAGTCCAAATACATTCTGAATGAGACCAGATGGAGAGAATAGTCGGAGGAAAAAGTGCGACAGTTGTAATTAAGAGTGACAGGCAGAGCTACTTGGCAATAAATACAGGCAATGTACAGTTCCTATCACTTATAACAACAGTTATTTGTTTTCTGTCCTTGGAACTGTGGTTTTTTGCAACCTGCAGTGACCTGTGGACANTAGTCCAAATACATTCTGAATGAGACCAGATGGAGAGAACAGTCAGAGGAAAAAGTGAGACAGTCATAATTAAGAGTGACAGGCAGAGCACAACAGCTACTTGGCAATAAATACAGGCAATGTACAGTTCCTATCACTTATAACAACAGTTACTTGTTTTCTGTCCTTGGAATTGTGGTTTTTTGCAACCTGCAGTGACCTGTGGACAAACACCCAAACACAGAGTCATCCTCTGCATGTCTGAAGCTCTGGGCACTTGAAAATATCCTTCACACTGCCCAGTGAATTAGGGCATGAAGTGGGTGATGTGAAATCACAGGTTTGGAGTGACCCACAGGAGGGTTATGACTTTGGGGTGTCAAGGGAGCCCAGAAGGCCACTGATCTCAGTGCAATTCAGATAATCTCTGTCTTTATTCCTTTACACATTGCCTGCAGCAGGAATAGTCAAGAGTTCTTATGGTGTGCAGCAACACAAGTCTTAATCCAAGCTCAGGCTGTCTGGGGAACCAGCAACGTGTGCACTTCCCACCTAACTCACTAAGTCTCACTTTGGTTGAAGATGGGCTTTTAAGCTCATAGCCTCACAACCCAAATACATTTCTTAAATTAGGGAGTACTTATTTCACCTCCCAATCAAAGTCAGGACTGCTTTACACACTGATAAAATCCCCACTGTGTTTAGGTCCTCTGTGCAAACCCTAAATCTCCCTCTAAGTTTTAGGACTGTTCAGCTCTGATTTCCAAAGCAATAGTGCTGGGTCTGCAAGGTCAAGTAAAAACAACAAACATAAATTCCTGCAAACACTTCCGAACTGAGCCTATTTTAGACATTCCCAAGCGTACATCTAGTCCAGTATCATCCTGGAAATCCACAGGCTCTCTGACACCAGGTCCCTGTCCCTGAAGTGACTGATTGCTCCCACATCCCTGTCTCTTCATCACTAGATGAGCCAGAGGACAAGGGCTGAGCAGCAAAGGGACTCTCCCATTCCCTGCAGAGCCAGGCAAGGAGGGAAGATACAAGCAGCTGAGAGGGAAGTCAGATTCCAGCTGTGTGCAGGTAAGCTCTGGAGAGGCTGGAGGTGGGAGTTACCAAAACAAGATGGACAAAGCCTGAAAGCAGCCATCTCCTTTCAAGAGTGCAAATCAAAAAGAGTGAACTATTCAAAAAGTCACTGCAGGGAAGGACTGACATCGAGCCACACCAACAACAGGAAAAACTAAGCTCCTCTTTCTTTGAAGTGAGAACTTGTGCCACTGCATGGCTCAGCAAAGACCTCAGACAGGTTATCCTGGTCTTCCTCATGAATCTCTATTGCCTCACTTTCCCTCAGATCCCCAGCACCCTACAGCTGCTTTAGACACAGACCTCCAGCAGCACCATAGAAGCTCTCAAAATTGTTATAACTCTTCTCTGAGTAACTTTACTTTTGCCACTTTTCTTTTTCTTTAAATTCACAATGTCCATAACTGCATTTCCTCCTCTTTTCAAGGAGACAGCAACCACCCAGAGATAACACAGTATTTCCAACTACTTAGGCTGTTGTATGAAAGCAAGAGCCATTGGAAGTAGGTTGCCAAAAGAGTTTAGCTCCTATTTAGTTAATAAGGTCTGGATTTTCAAGTGTAGTGTTAGGTAACGTGGGACATGTAGGCTGTATGGGATACAACAGTTTTAGTAAAACACAGCACAGTAGCACTTCTTGGGATGTTTCTAGCCTGTGTAAGGACTGCTTCAAGAAAACAGGAAAAATGGGAGCTCTGTCATGCAGTTAAATATCAATAAAAGACTTCCTGAATATTTTGCAAGAAATAAAAAGAACACAAATTCTTTGAGGTACTTTCTGTAATTGTTTTAGAGTAACATTTCAGCAAACACGTTCAGTAAAGACATTTTTCCCCCCTGAAAACCAAGCTCAGTTGATTTGATGCTTATATTCTTAAGCTTACATTCATCTTGCCTAATTTCAACCACCTAAAATTCAGGCACTGTCTTCGTTCCCTCCAGAGAGGGTGGAGACAGGCACTGCTGAATTAGTTCACTCCCTGGCTCATATACTGCATTGCCCCTGGGAGCACCTCATCCTGTACAGAAAACAGAGGAAGATCAGGGGACCATCTCACACTTCAGACAAGTGAAATAAATCCCATCTTAATTAACTTTTCCACTCACTGTACTTGCATTGTTACAATATCTCAACATCCATACTTTCCAAACCTGTAATCCTCACAACTCTTTCTATGATAAATGGTATTTACTCATTTACAGACACACAGAGCTGAGCAAGATAGAGGCCAAGTTCTAGATCTGCAAAAGTATTAAGCAAGTTAATTGTCCAAATTAGGTGGTTTTCAGTCAGCTGACAAATACTCAGTGATGTAGACAAAGCAGGGCAGTTGGGTGCCCTTAGGAATTTGCTTGGATCTAAGAAGAATTGACTTGCCTTAAGGACATATGTCATGGAATTAACTCCAGGTCTCCTGAGCTGCTGTCCTAACCTTTGGAATGTCCTTAACATCGAGCAAATCCTCTGCTGTTTTTTGAATAAAACTTTTGAAGTATTTGCAGTCTTGTCTTCTTCTTTGTCAAACTCTAACAAGCTGTGCACACTCAAAGCCTTTCATTCTTCCTCATAAATCAAACCTGACTCCAAGCCTCCCTTCTCACTTTTACTGGTCTTCTCTAAGCTATCCTTAGATCTTAACTTAGCAGTAAGAGCAGTGAGGTCAGAATTCCAGGGTTTTTCAGGTGTTACTATGATTCAACTAAACACAGGAACACCAGCACAGAGTTGGATTTTTGCACTAAGATCAGTGAAAATACATTCACTTCAGAGCTCTACTCTGGTATGCAGCTTCTGAGCACTCTGCATCACAGCACAGGGCATTGACACCATGTCTCTTGCACTTAGAAAATAATTGACCAAGACCTTAAAATTTAAATGCTTGGGGCATGTCAACATGAGTCCAAGACACAGAGAGATGTGAATTAGCAGCACACTGGCTGCTCTGCAATCACATCACACAGAAGTGTGAATTAGAAGGAAGCAACTTACTTCATTTGGAAGCAACTTAGTGAATTTGAACAACAGCCTTGGGGCAGACACCCTGTGACAGGCCATGCAGAGTCAGAGTGAGGAAGATACCACTCTGCACACTGTTATTCCAGTTGAACAGGAGCTGACTCCCACATGTAGACAAACTTTATCAGTCCAGAGCAGGCTTCAGCACTGGGTGATATGTGCTTCTTAGAATAATCCTGGGGAGAACTGCTGAATGCTGAGCATGTCCTCTGACTTGCCTGGAACTGACACCTGGGTTGCAATATGGGTCAATTTATAAAACAGACTCTGTTCCTTTCATCTGGTAAGATTTTTTTTTTTGGGGGGGGCAATTATTTCAATTAAGTAAAACAGAAAATCCAGTTTCTGGAGAGAGAGAGGTGTCAGCCCCATACCATTCAAGCAAACAACAAGATAAAAACATTATTTCTGGTACTAAGCAAGTGCAGTTCTCCCCTTCTAGGATAGCTGCCTTGATCCCTAACTAATCAAAACAATCCTGTATCAGCCTTGAATTATCCCAGTCTAACCATGTTCTGTTTTCAAAACCATGAGCACAGAGTATGGACAGCTCGTGGGCAACACACAGGTAAAGTACCATGCATCTTTCAAGAAAGATACTGAAATAATGATGAAAGGTTTTTCCGACTTCTGATCATTAGAGGGATAGTTGATCATGTCCTGTATTAACTAGACCCCAAAACCCTTACATAGTTACCCTTATATTGAATCCAGTAGCTTTTGTTTGTGGACTACCTTTTTCATTGTCCAAATAAGATTCAGTTTTTGGGGATATAAAGAAAACAAGATTCTGCAACATCCTTTGCATGGAACTGCCTTGTCCATCTTCTGAAACAGAAAAAGTTAAATCTCCTACACCAGTGTAAGAGAGTTCTGTCCAAACACCCAGTTTCAGAACAAGGTAACACGTTTGTACTCTGTCAGGGCTCCCAACCTGTCTTGCAAACCACGAGAGGAACAAATTACTTCAGAGTTTTACACGCACCATAATCCCACACAGCACCGTATCTCTGAAAGGGAATGAAGAATAAGTGCTTAGGCAGCAAACACTGCCAAAAACTCAAATGCCTATTTTGGGACTTTCTCCCAGCCTAACAGAAAGCAGGAGGTGGAAATGACTGCTGCACAAGAAAAGACACCCATGGGACTGAGGTCACATCTTCAACTTGAGATGCCCAAAAAGAGCTCTGAGCAATTGCTGCAGCCTCCACAGCATAGCTGGGTTTTCCTTCTGAGTGGTGGCACACACAGGCTGAGCCTGGCAAGATTTCCATAATATAATATAAGGACAGCTCAGACCCAATCACACCAGTGAGATGTAGTAAAACAAGTGGGGAAAAAAGCTTCTGATATTCCAGGAGAGAATACTGGAGACACTGACTGAGGATCCTGAATCCTGAGCACAAGGCCCACAGAGTCTTGGTGGCTCTTCAGAACAAACATTTTCCTCATTCCTCATTTCTCCATTCTCCATCCTCCATCAGCACCTTTTAAACTTTCCTAACTGCTTGTGCTCTCATCTTTTCTCCCATGTGGCTCAAACCAGAATGAAGAGAGTCAGCACAATTTAAACAGGGTCATGCTTTCCAATCATCAAACCAGTATTTTGCTGAGAAAAGAATGAAAACAAATTGTACACTGCCTACTGTAAGGCCTTGTGAGATTTCCCCAGGGCCACCACAACAGACCACTGTAATCTCTGCTGATGCTTGCACTGAAGATAACAATGCTGCTTGTTATCAAAGCCACTGTGTCCCAGTTATTCTGGCCTTACACACTATTTCTCTTATAAAGATGAGTGCAGCACTTTATAGGTTGTCTAATACTTTATCTTGGAGATGTCAAATCCCATTTTCCATTGTGTCATGTTGAATTCCTGGATGGAAAATACAACACAACAAATCCCCACACATTCCAAAATGCTTTTCTCACATCACTTCTGTGGCATTTACCTTGTTTGTAGGGAAAGGAAGGAAAGAAAGCACAGAAATGGTGGAAAGCACTTTTTTTTTTTTTTAAACACCATTTACTAGAACAGATTTTATTACCCATAAATAATGGTGGTAACCTAGGATAAAAATAGAAATAAAGCCTGTCTTCACTAAGAAAATAACTATCTATATTTCATCACTGACCAACTGCAGAACAGCTGTGCCTGTGATATCAGTGCTATCACAAAGGAATTTCTACCATTGTCATGAAAACCTGGCCCAAGACCCAAAACCTGTCTGAATTCTCTGCCTTTAACAGTTTCACACCCCACATGTCAGATTACTACAGTAGAGTTCCCCTGGGGAGTGAGAGATTTTCGTCATGTCAGGACCATTTCTGGGAATTGACAGGACAGAGGGAAACTAAATGCCTGAAGCTTTTACAAAAGCACAAGAGAGAGTTTAACTGTAGGAAGGAGATGAAATTTCAGAGGGGAATTTGGAAGCAGGAGCAGATTGTCCTGACTTGAAACCACCTGGAGAACTGTTGCCACTAAAAGGTAAGGATGGTCAATTCTTGTTAGGAAAGTCCAAGCCCTTGTGCCCCCCGACATGCTGGCAGTAGCACAGTAGACACAGAGCAGTGGAAATAATAAAGGATAAATCATACAAAATTTCACCTTGGCTTTTAAATGGAAGATTGCATTCTGCCTTTTTCTTTTTTCTCTTGCTTTGAAAGCAGATGTTTGGGATTGAGACAAAACTCCCTGCACTGTTTGCTGTACACACCTTCTGCTTTTCTGTCAAGCTGTGAAAAGCTGGAGAAATTGGCACTGGAGCTTTCAGGAGTGTATTGTGCCTCAGTATTCATTCTTCATCCTTACACATCAATAGAGAAAAAACCCAATCCTTCCATCGTTCCATCACTTAAGGAGCCAAAGCACACTAACTCATCTTTCACCAAGCAGGAAGGATTTAAGTACCATTGAGGAGATAACTGTCTGTGTTACGACTTTCATAATGGTGCTCGTGTTGCCATTTAGGAAAGTAATGAGCTGTAGCAAAGTCACAGGAAGCAAAGGACACAGGAGCTTCAGTCTCCTGAGGACAGCATAGCAATTTATCTGTACTTAGAAGTGTAAAACACTTCAGGGAAATTAAAAAAAAAAAAAACCCAACATAAAACCAAATCACAGACATGTGAATTTGTAGACAGATACCTTAAGAAAATCAGCCAATTTCCCCCTGCACATGAAGTTCATTGAGTTTAATCAATCTTCCGCCTAAACAGTTTATAATTATTTTATCTAAAGGCAGAAAAATCTTTCCATGTGAAAACTCCCTTCACTGAAAGTTGCACAGGTTGTTGGGGATGTTACACTGGGGAAGGTATTTTTTGCCATAAATCCATTTTTTTACTTTTTTTTTAAGCTGAGGCAGCTTTATGAGATGAAATATATCTGCTTTTTGTAGATGTCACTAGAGGAGTATAAACACCAAATCGTAACTCCAAAACAAACCTGTACTCTGCAACCAGTATTACCCAGGGCATTCATCTTAAAAAGACAGACAGTACAGAGAAGCACAGGTAAATGTACCTTTTTTTCCTAGAAAGAGCACCTAAAAGACCCTTGGGCCTGAACAATGTTAGTAACTTCCTCACATCCACCAATTCTCTTACTTTTTCCTTGGTTAGGTGGAGGTGACATTGCAAAAATTACATCAAGTCAGCTTTTCCTTAAAGCTCTGAGCTCAATTTGCAAAATAATAAACTGAGTCTTAAAATAAACACCTTGGATTTCGTGAGGTCTGAGAAAACATCACTTCTGACAAGATTACAGATTGTGTAAGGCATCAGATCAACTGACCACAATGATTCAGTCTGTAGTTATGTAAAGCATCCTTGCCTATTAAAATAGTTTTAGGAAAAAATCAGATTAATAACAGAGATTTATGATATTAACTGACTCTTCAGTCGGCCAAGTTCAGCCTTAAAGACCAGGATAAAACTGCCTTTTGCTGTTTCCAGGCTTTACATGTCCTATGTTCCAGGCTTTTACAGGTGCCCCTGCCCACAGCACCTGGGCCACAAGGTGCACACACAACAGAGCTGTGACTGCTCAGTGGTGCTCAGGAACAGGCACTGCTCTGCCAACCCAAACTCCCCTTCCAGCACCTGAACCACTGAAACATGTCCTAAAGATTTCTTTTACATATTTTAAATATTGGCTGAAGTAAAAGAGCGACCCTACTCATACCTGTCTGCTGTGGGAGCTCATTGCTGAGGATCCCAAATGAGTCCCGTGGCAGGGGCTTGGAACCTGATGATCTTCAAGGTCCCTTCCAACCCAAACCATTTTATGGTTCTGTGATATCTGATGGGCCCTTCCCAATGCTACTGAGACACAGCTAATAAATTAATAGAAGTTTCTCTGAATGAGAAAAGGCCCTCTGCTCATAACTAATGATTATATAAACACAAGTGACAAATTTGTTCCTGTGTCTTCTCTGATTTCTACTGAACAAAAATGGATCTTCAGAGCAATATAACACACAATCACTCTATTAGTAGGACATAGCATAGTAGTAGGTTTTGAAGATTTATGTTCTTAATAAAGGTTTTTAAGCACCCACTTAAAAAAAAAAGGAAATACCCCATGAAATTAAGTGAAGGATTTATTTAAAAGCAATTTATAGGCAGGTGTGACCCTTCTTTCACAAGATAAGAGAATGGATATGAGAATGTTACATTCTGCAAAGCTTCAGTTAAGATTATGATAGTGCAGAGAACTTTATAGTTAGAGCTGGATCTTACTGTAAATCTTGGAGAAAAGGAACTGCACTTACAAAAGTCTATTACTACTTGTCATTGCCCTTTATTTTATTTCCCTCTCCCAGAGTGGAGCTCTCTGGATACCCAAGGATGTTATGAGCATTTTTCCTTTATTACACTATTCTAAAGCCTTTTAGTATAAGCCTTCATAAAACCTCACACATATGCATTATAAAATTATAGGGAATAAGTTCCATATGAAAAGTTCATCATATTTCTTCTTACTATTTTTTAGCAGAGATTCTGACATTAAGCATGAGAGCAACAGACATTGTTTTAATTCTTCATTGTGGAAGGGGAAAAAAAATCAACTTTTTGCTTTTGGTTAAGAAAGAATTTTTTACATACTCCCTCTTTGCAGTCTCCCCCTTGCAAAACCAAAAAAGGATTTTAGACAGACAAAAAGTAACCACAATTATATGGAGTGTGTCATTGATAAATTCCAGGGGAATACAACAAGCTAGGTAGGCACATACCATTAGATCTAGCTGTTCAAAATCTTAACATTCTAGCCAAAATTAAGCTGGACTATTTGACCACACCAGTCCTCAAGACTGCATTTAACTTTTAAAAGGCTCAATCTCACTCTAGGCTTAGACTTCAGGAAAGCAACTTTTTCAAGAGAGAATTTTACACAGCAGCCTATCTTTAAACATGTGCTCAAGTCTCTTGAAGTCACTAAGTACAGATAGGCTGAGAACAGGCCCAAGTCTTTCATTTTATGACAGCTTTAGTTTTGTATAATTTTAGCTAATCCTAGGCTTTCTGTTCCCAGTGCATTTAGGCGTGAGTTATGCTGACACAAGATGAGATCAGACTTGGTGCTGCAGTGTCTTCAGGAATTTTGGAAGAGGATGTTCCAGGAAAACTGGTAACTTCTTTTCTGCCCACCCCCTTGGAAAAAAAAAATAAGAAAGCAACAACAACCCAGCACGTCACTGGAGTATGTTTAGATGTTACAGAGGTTTTAGCCTCTCTTCTGCTGCATGACATCTGCTTCCTGCAAGCCTCCTGATTCTCTGACCAACTAAATTGGAAACAGTTTAATTATGGTTATTTATTTTGCTTTTAAACTGACCACATTATAAGAAAAGGCTCACACAACTCTTCTGTTTATAGCAGCACAGGAAGAAAAATATGCAAAGAACTACAGAAAAGGATAAGTGTTACTGAAAGCTGAGTAATACACACAGTGTGAAGTCCTCACAAATTTCATGTCCCCATGGACATATAAGCTCTAAAGCATGAATTTGTCTTTAGCCATATATGTTCTGAGCTGTTTAGGATTTGTCCTGAAAATTAAGTTTGAAAATAAATGTCATTAATGTCCTGTGCTGAATTTGGCCAGGGAGACTATTAGGGAAACTCTCAGGTACCAACAGAGCTCTGAACATTAATCACATTTTCCAGTTACATTGTGGGGAAGTGCAATGGCTCAGTTAAGGCCAGTATAATGTCCCAGCCTTAAACTACCACACCCATCACACTGATAGTCAATTGAGTCAATGATTCAACCCAGATGGGAATCCAGGTTCTTCTTGGTTTACTGTTATCTCTTCTGCCCATTAGGTTCTGTGACTTCCATAAATTATTTTGCAGTTCCCGTTAAAAGAAAATAAATCCACATGATGCTAAATGCTGCCTCCCAGCTGTAATGCAAAGTGGAATTTTGGACCACAGCGCTGCTTCCTGACTCATCCTGGATCCCCTCCATGTGACGTTTGGATCCATCTAAGCTGGGGAGAGCAGAATAGGAGGGCTGTGCTTTTTTTCATTTTTGCTTTTTTTCTATCACCCACTGTCAGATAACACGTGCATGTTCTTGCAGCATGTGGAAAAATATGTGGAACGTGGAAAGAAACCAACAATACCAGAGAGGGGCCTTCCTGAATACACAAGGATAGAAAGGAGAAGATAAAAGGGTTTAAGATTTATACAGGGATTATTTAAATAATGACTCACTACCATCGCTAAGTTTATAAAATACATAAAACCCAGACAGAAATGTTGGGGCAGGGGGAAACTGCGTTGAGAAGTGCAACAGAGGTGCAGCACTGTAAAAAAGTTAAAAATAGCACACCCATGGAGCAAAATTTCCCTCACACTTAAGTACAGCCACTACGCTTCACCTCTCATGCTCATGGCTTGACTGTGAGCTTCTCTGTTGCTTGTTTGCAGCTGGAGAAAATCCAGAAAGCAAGGAAAACAAACACACGGCACGTTCCCTGCGTCTGTGTGATTTAATGACGCATTTTAGCACACACCTCTGGCTCTTTCCAGGGGTTAAAAAGACAAAGGGCCAAACACAGGTCCGGCGCTCCCGCAGGCTGCCCTGCCAAGAGCGCGGTGGGAAAGCCTCCCTAACCAGCCCCAAAGGATTCCCTCATGGAGGAAACCTCAAGGAGAACAGAGGTGGCTCAGTGGCCAATTCCAGCACCAGAGGTTTTAGCCAAAGAAATCCTGGCATGTGCTGGGAATTCAGCTGGTTCCCAGCTGATGAATGAGCCTCTCTGGATCCACAGGTGACCGGCATGTCTGTGCTGCAGCGGCACACAGTGAAGTGACAGCTGAGATTACAGCTGCTGGACTTTTAACAGCAAAAAGAATGAGGGGAAAAGCAAAACAGGGATTAAAAAAGAATCCAGAGAGACATCATTATTTTGGCCACCCTGAGCTAACAGCAGGCTCACAGGGTGACTCCAGTGATTATGGCTTTCTGCCCGTTAGACTGCAAAGATCCTGACTGTGTGGGACTTTCACTCCTCTGCTTGTTTTGTGACATTTAAGAGAGGCTGATCTCATATATCCCTTCTGTTAGGATCAAAATAAGGACACGTGCTGTTGGGAGCATTTCATCCTTTGCCTTTGCTTTTCAATACCTTGCTGTTTACATGGTTAGCTGCTTAATTATCATTAATTAATCTCTGAGTAATAAAGATGCAGTATCCTCAAACACTTTAAAGGGCCCTTTCCCAATGAACAACATCTATTTCCATTTAACACTCTAGCTTAATTAAAACTTTAGCTCCCCCAGGGCATTTTTTCATGTAATTCAATTGCAAAATCATAGTAGAATGTCCAGGCTGCAGCACAATTTGCATAATGAACACAGTGGTGTCTGCAGTGAAAACATCACCTCTCAGGGAAAAAAAAAATAAAATTGGGAAGCAGAGTAAGATCAGAGTAATTCAAATGTTTTGGAAGGTTGGTTGATGGCACAACCTGCAGTTGGGAAAGAAGCAGGCAGAGCCAGTACTTGGGAGTGGGGTCAGAAAGAGGTAGCAGTCTTCTGGGGATGTGACTGTAGCTACTCACCAAGGCAAAGCTGAGGGCAGGAATACAACTCGAAATTATACCTTTCTTATATCAGTCACCTTATTCAGTACTACTGAAAGGCACTTCTCCCTTCTTGGGACTATTGTCCTGAAAGCACCTACCAGCTTTTGTAATAGAAGTCATTCTTGTATTTTCAGACACAGCAGTGACTGGTGAAGCTGCTATTTCCATTTCTGGTTAAAGCACTCAATGGGCAGAGCCCACACACTGACTGTAGGAGACTTGGACTCACAACACTTCTGCCTGGTCTAGAGCACAAGTCTCACAAGTGTTTCAGCACTGCACCTAATGGGAGGCTGTTCTGCTGACCACACCCTGAGAATCCCTGCTGGATCGATCCAGTCGAAAGAATAGGGAAAGCAAATTTAGTTCCTGGATCTCAGGCTAGTCTGGATGTCCAAGCCAAAATAAAGTTCAACTAAAAGTGAAGCCAAGCTGCTCAGCCTGATCAAGAATGAATGCTTCAATTTATGAGACATCTCAGAGCAGGGCTTGTCTTGGAAATTTTAAGAAAAAGAGGTGTGGCACCTGCAGAATTTGCATATCTCTGTTTGACAGTAGGTTCACAATTATGGATTAAAATATCCTAATTCCTCTTAAGAAAACTATTAGACACCCAACTTTGACAGAAGACTTTGGCCCTTACACTTTGCAGGAGATGATGTGCTTTTCTGG
Organism: Alaudala cheleensis; assembly: GCA_013398995.1. Taxonomy (NCBI): domain Eukaryota; kingdom Metazoa; phylum Chordata; class Aves; order Passeriformes; family Alaudidae; genus Alaudala; species Alaudala cheleensis. Next base: position 87,557 of record VWYE01000386.1, on the reverse strand, counting down.
AGCAAGCCCATAATAACCTAAATAAACTAATTAAAAGGCAAAGATGAAAAATCACATCAATTATACTAATGAGGACTTGAAAAGAAGTATAGAAGTGGTGTGCCATTAGCATTAAACACCTTCAAATGGTAAACAGCAAAATCAAGTCTCTTTTCTTGTCACCCACATTTGCAAGTAAAAAAGGGAAAGTGCCAGGCTACAACTCTTGAAGTTCTTGCCTGCATCTTTCTGGCCTCTGTCAGAGACACAGAAACAGTGTGAACTGCTGCTTTCTCAGCTTCTGGTCCCATTTATCTCTATTATTCTTGGACAACTTGCCCCAATTCAAATCAAAGTGAAGCTCCTTGAGGAAACATAGGTGGCTGCTTTGTGCTCCGGCAACACAGCCACCGATTACCTAACGCGCTCAGGAATGTTTCCCTTCTACAAGCAACAACTTTCATTTTGCAATATTCGCTGCAAAACAACGAGCTTTCCCCACCCTGGGAGTTGCTTCACCGAGTGAAGCGGAGGAGGTCCCTGTGAGCAGGCGAATGATCTTTCAGGGAGCACCCGGCCAGCCAGGTGCTGTGCGCTCCCAGGGATGGACGCGCTCGGCACTCGCGCTCTCGGCGATGCTGCAGGACTGTGTAAGGAAGGAATTCTGACACCGCTCTAGCAAGCAACAGTTCTGCCGAGAAGCATGGGCTGATCATGCCCTGTTGCCTTCCCAGAGCCCGGAGCCACCTCTGCGGAGCAGGGGTGCCGGGCTGAGCGCACGAACTCCTCTCCCATCTCACAGCCTCCAAGCCCCGCTCTCCAAAACCAACTCCTTCTCACCCTTCAACCCCGAGCCCACCCCAGGCAGAGCCGAGCCCTTCCCCAAGCCGGCCCCATCTCCGCGCTGACAGCAGGCAGGTGGCCCGGGGGCCGCCAGGTGCCGGCACCGCTCCGCTCCTGCCGGGGCAGCCCCGGCAGCGCCCGGGGCAGAGGCGAGCGGAGGGTCCGGGACAGGCGGAGGGGACCCCACGCACCTTCCCACACCGCCCTCCACCCCTTCTCCGCGGCGGCGGAGAGTGCCCCAGCGGCGGCGGGGCCGGGGGCCGGCCGGTACCTGCCGGGGCCGGAGCGNGCCCTCCCTCCATCCCGCCACCCCTTTCCACTCCCTCGCACGCACATGCACACCCCTCCAGCAAATGGGCTGCCGCCTGAGAGTGCGCCTGTGTGCGCGGGTGTCTGTCAGCCGGCGCAGGCACACACCCCCTGCTCCGCCGGACGGCGGCTGCCGAGGAGTGCCGGGGTGCCAGCACCGACCGCGGCAGCGGTGTGCCCACTGAACACCCTGAGCCTGCCCTGCTCCACAGCCCCCTCCGGCACTGCCGGATCACACACACCTGCGAGCTCGCACCGGAGCATCCCGACCTATCTCTGGGATCGCCGTGCGCGGCTGCCGCTCCTCATCCTCATGGCTAAAGCAGCCTCAGGTCCACTCACGGTGTCCCCATGACACGTTCCCTCTGCGGGACACTGGCTTGTAGACTGACTGTGTTAAAAAGCCAGCTTGCCACACTCACTGATAAGTGGCCCGGAGCTCAGGGCTGCTGTGCATTTAAGAGTTTGCCCGTCTGCACAATTGTAGCTGCCAGGGACAGCATTTGCATTTATTTGTTTTGCCCCCGGAATGTGCAATATTGGTGGTTCTCTGGCTCTCGCATGCAGCAGACCACTTCCTAAGAGAGAATTTCTCTCCTGGACTGGCCCACTCCCACACCAAACCATTCTCTCCAACATATTTCCTTCTGCGGCTGCCCGAGGAAGAGCCTTCCTGCCCACAGGCTGAGAGCCACTGCACACATGGCACAGACAGTATCAGACACTTCCAGACGAGGCACACTGGGCTTCTTTCAAGAGCTGTGTTTCCCTCAGTGAAGGGCTCAGATTGAAAGACTTCAGCTGGCAGCTCAGTTGTGGAACAGATCCCAACTGTTGCTCCCGTGAAATAACAGCAGAACCAAAGAAGTCCAGAGAAATATATTGGATTTTCCACCATGTAACTCACCTCAGCAGAGCTTCATCCTCACCTACCATTCACATAGAAGTCAGATGGGTGGTCTGGGTATACAGGACAGGAGCTAAGTAAGAGGAGTTTTTTAGGTTCACCAAAAGTCAACTTTACACCTTTTACCTACGTTTTTTAAACAGTTTGTTACTGCAGTACCAAACTGACATTATTTTTTATGAATTCTACACATGCAAATACAGACTGTACTTATCTACATGTGTTTTATATTCCCAAAAGGGGGAATTTGGAGATAGGTTGACTGTTGACTTCTGCTGTTTAAGGCCTTAAAAAAAATTGAAGGTGATTTTATGCTGAATTTCCACATTTGTATCATTATCACAGGTAAAACTTCCCATTGCTTTAATCCCCACATGGCACTGCTTAATACAAATATAATTGGGATGAGCATGATGGAGATTTGAGCCCAGTTTGTGTTTTGAATTTCTGCAGAATAATTCTTGCACTTTACCTTATTCCCTCTCACTGAAGATCACAGGCACTCTGCTGATAATCCCCTTCTGCAACTGAAGAAGCTCAAAAAATAGAAAGTGAGGAGCAGGTTGGTGGAACAAAAATCCTTGTGGGCTTTTTGGGTTTTTTCAAGCATTTATTAGAAATACCAGAATAGGGGTTTGAGGTACTCTGAGAACATGAATGCTGATGAAAAGAAAATGTGCTGCAAAGTTCTGTTTGTTTCATGTTCTGGAGATAGAAAAAAGAAATCAGCATGAATGTCTCCTTTTCTCATTTGTGGAACAAGTCTACAGACTCTGTGAAATGTAGGGGGGGGAAAATAAATGTTTTGGAAATTGTTTTATTTTAGTAGCCTGAGGGGAGGGGGTTAGAATAAATAGCAGAAGATTTATCTTTCAATAGTCATAAAATTCTGTATTTGTGAAATTGAAGCTCTTCATGGAAGAAAGGAGGAAAAAATCCGCCCTCTTGTGGCTGTTGGCTAAAGGAAAGCTGATAAAACAACATTTCTCTGCAGACAGCGGGGAACGAGCGCGCTTTTGTGTGCCTCGCTAGGAAGGCTCTCAGACGAGGTTACACGAGGTCATGCCATGGACACAGGCTGAGCAGGCACTCGCCATCTGCACAGCATCATTGTAAATGATCACTCGATGCATTCCTTGGCACTGTAGTTTAAACCACTGTTCGGAAATTCCCAGAGCAGATAAGCGCAGCTTTACTGGGAGACGCAGAAGGAATTTTACCTTTCTCAGCATCTGTGCTAATGCCACCTCTTTGAGTGACCTTTTTGGTCAGGATTGCATTCGCTCTCAACAGGGTGTTGGAAATGCCCCCTGAAATAGGAAATTCTGCCAAATTTACTGAAATGGTCTAAAGTTTTCATAGGAAGAGAAAGGTTCCTTCCCATGTTTTGAAGATGTGATGATTATAATGATGGTGAGGATGATGCCATTATTTTTCCGTGCAAAAAGGAGACTGACTATGGGATGGAAGAAGCATTCAAATGGTCCTTTTAAACACGGATTTCAAAAGTGAGGGGGTTTACTCTTTCTTTAGTAGCTAATTTGGGGCTTCCCTAAGGCCAAATTCCACACCCAGAGCAACTGTTCAAATTCCCCGTAAAGTTGAGTGACTCAGGAAAGAGCAGAAGTTAAACATCAGATACCTGCATTTTTGTTTTCTCATCGGGCAATAATATAAGCATGAACTAAATGACCAAGCAGATCCTTCATAAATAACTAAAATGAGGAAGAGAGGTCAGCTATTTTTGTTACTTACCATTTGGTTAATTTTGTGCTAGGTCATTAATCTGAACAACATCCAGACATTGTAATGCCAAAGTCGCATGTTTCAGGCAAAACTATTTTCATGTGAAATTAATTGTCATGGTAAAAGAGGGTCCTTCAGTAAAGACTGCTGGAGAAACACGAGACAGCAGCCTGCTGCCACACTGTAAGTGTTTATCTTTATGCTGAGCACCATTATTCCTTCTGTAAGCAGTGACAGAAATGCCTGCAGCATGATGCAATGCAAGGGTGTTGCTTAAATCTCTTAAGGAGAGGGATTGTTTCCTAAATGTTGGGCTAAGTTGTGCCTAGTGAATCGATTCAAGCTGAACTTCTATGCATTTGGTGACTCTGAGGCCCTTCATGACAAGGTCCTGTACTTCGTGTCCAACTCTGAAAATTTTCAAAGGAATCTCTTACTCTTTACAAGCCCAAGAAATAAGGTGTCGATTTACACTGCTTGTTCCCTGCCATCCATCCCTGCATTTGCATCCAGCAAAACAAGAAAATGTTAAACATGATAAATAGAGCCCCACTAAAGACCAGAGGTGATTTACCTTCATCTGCTGGAAAGCCAGAGCAGTGAAGGATCCAGAAGTGGGGAAGCCTTTGTAAGGATGAAGAAGGAGCAATCAGCAGGGCACCGAAATCCTCTCATCCAGTCAGCCTCAAGTGCCTGTGTTTGTTGACTCAGCCACCAAATTTGCTTCCCTGGGGAGGCTTGGGTCACTAAATTCCTACAGTTACTGAGCAAGCACAGTGGCAGACTGAGTTCCACACTTGCAGTAAAGTCAAATTCAAATCAAACACTGTCCAGGAATCTGGATGAATATTCTCTGAAGGCATAAGTCATATTTCTTCTTCCAGTAATGGCACCTACATTGATTAATGGGCTCTATAGAGAAGCCTATACATACATACATATATATATGTGTATATATATATATATATACATGCACACACATACCAAAGAGTAACTAGAAGCTTAAAGAGGATGAGTAAGAAAAAGAGTGGTACTAGTAAGGCATTGAATTTCCGCCTTGCAGTCCATCAGGAGATAAAGGATCTTTTCCTGCACTCTTCTTGCACGGGAAAAGCCAGAGTTTGTGCACTGCCCAGTGTTGGTGCAGCTAGGCTGACCCTTGAGGGTCTCCAAAGAAAGTCAAAGGACTTTGCTCTCTCACTCTCCCACCACTTTGGGAAGAGGAGAATCTGCTTTACTCCAGTGTTGATAATCATAATGCAACACCTGCACAGTAATGCACACTGATTTTATGTCTCTGAAAAAAAAACCCACCAAAAAAAAACCTGGAAAACACCTCACCTTATCCCTGAGCATGATTGTGAGGTGGCGTCAATAATCCCAGAGTCCTGGCCATGTCCCTCCTGACTGCTGCAGAAATTAACCCTGTCCTGGCCAAGACCTGGACAGGCATATAGTGCATGTGGGATCTGGCCCAAATATGGTGAGAAGAATAAAAATTTTGCCTACAGATTACATCTGGGATATTAATTCAGTGTCCTTAAAATAAATGGTATGTTAAGAAAAAAGTTTTTTGCATTTTCACTTATGTCCAGGATAGGAAAGAAAATCAGCTCCCAAGAGCCCACAGTTCTATGTATTTTATGAGTCAGACTATAAATTAATTTCCATGAAAAATTAACTGAAGCTCATTTTCCTGCTTTGTATAAATTAAACTTCTGTATGTCTATTTCCGATGAAATCAGCTGCTGAACTAATTGCTTTAAGGCATTATCCTGGTCCCCTTAAATGGCAGTGACTGCTGCATTGATTTATGGGCTTCAGCACCAAGCAGGGGAGAGTAAGAATAAAATCAGCTCTGAGTTGTGTCCAGACAACTCCACTTCCCCTCAGCGGTGGCTGCAGAAATAAGAATAAAAACCCCCTCATTTTAATAAAACATGAATGCTATTACATGAAATGGTACCTTGTATTTTCTTATCTCAGAACACAGGATATCTAGTTCTGTTTACCCTTAGCATGAACAAATCTTTGTGAATGCCTGAAAGTCACATTTTTCCAGTGGAAATATGTACTTGTGGTTAACAGAAGACAAACATCCAAGCAATGGTTCCATAGATAGAAATGTTCTTCCCTCTAAATGGCTGTAAAAGATAGCTTTGTCCAAAACACACCCTATTTATTACTTATTCTTGCATATTTTTGTACCCAACGCAGGGCAAACCTTGCCTCTAAGTGATCGCTTTTCAAGCAAAATAGTGTTAAATGGAACCACATGCCTTAGTGATTTACAGCATACATTACGTGGGCTCATGTTCACTGTCCTCAATAAATAACTATTTTGATTGTATTATAAGATCACCTCCCTTAAACTCTTACCCATTAAATTTGTTATAGCCTCCTCAGTGAGAACAGATTGTTGTCAGTAGCTCAAGACAGTGTGCTACTGGCCAAGTCAATATGAAATTTGTCTGGAAGATGGGAGTTTTCAGCACTGTCAGAAGGATGAAAACATTCAGTTGGTAAAGCAGGTCTGTTTACATGCTTCCTCTGTTCTGTGTTGGTATTCTGTTTAAATCCTTTCGTGAAATATCTGCTACAGGTTTGAATGAAAGGAGCTCTTAACTTGAAGATCACCCCTTCTAATGCAGGCAGGGCATGTATTTATAGAGGTTGTGGATTTTGAGAGCTCTAGAAGAGAACTTCAGAGGCTTAAATTGGAGTTTCTCTGTAGTCAAAAGAAGTTAGTGTGGCATCTAAATCCCAGTGAGTGGAAGCCAAATCCCAAAAGCTTTGCAAAATCCCTGCATCATCATATTTTGAGTATCTCAACCATCCACAGCAAGCTACATTTTGAATTAGAAAAGTATTTTGTGGGGAGTTGTTGGGAAAACACCAGTACTATTTTTTTTTTTTCTATGTATTTACAATTCAATAGAACTTTTTACAGGAGCATGACTCATTCTTCCCACATGGCCAGATGTAGATTTGTAGTAGATGAGCCCATCATCCCATCAGCCATGGTTCTGGTCCATTTGATGAACTGTTGTCTTCTTGCACACTGCTCACATTTGCATCCCAACTGCATCCAGGTCTGATTGTCCTGCAGGATCCATGGCCTGGAGAATACAACCTTGCTGCCACAGGAGTCATCAGTCATTACCAAAACATGCTCTGCACTAAATAAAGTGATGAATGTTGCACTGATTGGGTCTCTGCACAAGAAGCTCAGCTGATTGCTGTAAGGACCCCAGACTTCACTCAACAAAAACAAATGCACTCATGTTTTCAAATAAGCTTGTTGCATAAAACTGAGGTTTTGAACTGTAGCTGCTCCTTTTGCAGTCAACAGAGATCAGTGCCAATCTCCCTCTGTGATGAGATACCCCATCATTAAAAAAAAAAAATTAAAAATACTTGGAACACAACTTGTTCCTTAGTGTTTTCCGTATCTCTCCCTTGACTGCAGAGGGAGCCTCCATGTCTGCTTCTAAATGTCTGATGTTAAATGAATGAAACCCACCCTGAAGTAGTACAGCTGAAGCCAACATAATTACATACAAAGTGTTTTCAGGATCAAGTCCAGAGGTTATTGAGGACTCTGTTATGAAAGGTGCTATTCATCTCAGCATTACAACCTGGAAACAGAGCTGCCACATGTTGGTGTTCCTCGTTGAACAAAATTACCATCAGAGTCTGATGGAAAGTTATTTTATTCAAACTAAACTAACAGATTCTTAATTGATTTTGTATATTTCTACTTTCAGGATAAATCATTTATTCAGCTTTATACTAAATGTTATTCAGTTTACATCAGCAACATTCCTAGATGTGGCCACGCCTGGCTGCCATTCAGTCTTCAGGGCTTAAAAAATAAAATAAAAAAAATAACAACAACCTAAAAGTTTAGCATCATTGAAACCATGTGCATCTATATAAAATGCTGATATATTCAGTGGCTCTATCAGCTGAGAAGACTGTAACTTGACCCGAAATGGGAAGGATCCCAGTGCATTCAAGAGCCAGCATTTGATTCTTTGGTTTGGAGAGATAACTTCTGTCTTAGAGAACTGCAATGTGGAATAAAGATTGGTTTGGTTTGCTGGATTTTAGCATTATCTCTTTCAAATTTTCTTCTTTCAGTAAATGAAGACTTGGGACATTGATTGCAATGAGACCAGAACCTGAGGCTGTAGAAAAGAAGTGGCACTGCTGTTGCTGCACTCACAAAATGCTTTTGAAAACAGACATTTACACCAAAGGTATTTACAAGTGAAAAGATGCTGCATCTACCATGTCAATACAAAGCTCCAGATGCTTTCAGGTCACTGACAAACTTAAACAAACCAGAGCTTTATATTGAAAAGGAAGACTGCAATTTCTAGAAATTGGGTAGTTTTCAACAGTTTTGTTCAGCACGGAAAAATATTATCAGCTCAATTTTTTCCTAGTTAAGTAATTATATTGGAAGCAAAAAAAAAAAAAAAAAGGAAATTAAGCCAATAATTTATATATTACATTATTTCATGGATATGACTAGACATATTTCCATAATGTATTATTATTTATTAATTATTTCAGTCTCAGCTACTTGGCAGCTACACAATAATGTCAGCTAGATGAGAAGACTTCATTTATGTAGAGAAGTACTTTAAGGCCAAATCTGTGATTTGATCACTTATCTCTGACTTGACTCAGGAATTTCAGGGGATGATCCCCGAGTTCAACCTTCAACCTCAGGCTGAGCTAGAACAGATACATAAGAAAAAGTGCCAGTCCTGAGCTGAGTAACTGGGAGGAAGAGGAATAGCCAAGTAACTATGGAGAAAGAAGATAAATCTCTGGAGAAGCCGTTCCCATTGGTAACAACCATGATCATTATCCAGATAACTGATTTTTAGGTAGTGTTAGAGCAAATCCCATTGTAGCAGTCTGTTTCATCATCCTGGTTTTTGGAAGGCAAAGGTACAACAGCAAATGATTTTGGCACGTGAAGGTCTCTGAACACATGAGACCCAATGGACTATTTACCAGACATAAATGTATTGTCGGCAAAACTGAGAAGCAGAGCAGATCCAGATGTATGTTAGGGATTTCTGGGTTATGTCTAAACAGGCTAAAAATACCTGATAACTTTAGAGTTTACCTGGGAGTAATTACATGGCAGTACTTACATCTATTCTATATTTGGATGTCATAAGGGATCAAAGAATCACGCTGTTCTATTTGTGAAGCTCTTGGTTGAGAAAAAAAACAACAAAACAACCCATGATTAAAAATGTATTTCAAGAGAAAATAATAAAACACAAATAAAATAGAATGAGGGAGACAAATGAAGTGACTGGTCACAATAGAAGCATCTGCAAGGCCATAAAAAGCTCAAATATATAACTGAGCTGTAACTTATGTGACTGAGGGACACAGGCTGATCCAGCTTCCTACATTCTTCCAAGATGTATCTTGTAACACTGAGGATTGCTGCCAGAATCCCTCTGTATTACAGCAGCCCTCTTCTAGAGAAGACCAAAACTAAGATAAAGGAGGAATATTCTCATTAAATAAGGCATTTAAAAAATACTGATGGAAGTACACTTTTGTTTGCTCACTTCCTATTTTTCAGCTTGTGGCCTCTTCTGTTCCTCTCTTTGGGATATGCCTTGGTCATGCAGAAAGATCAACCATGCAAGTACAAGCCAAAAGTAAGGCATTAATTATGATCCAGTCACCTGAGACTCCCAATTAGTCCAAGAAGGGAAACAGGCACCTCCAAAGAATACATGATCCTGCTCTAGAAAGGTCAGATGACTTCTCCTTTGGAGAAGCCCCCCAAAGGCTGAGCATGGTGACTGGCTCATTGTCTGAACTTTAATCTGCAGAGATGTCAAGTCAGGTGAGGTGACTCTCACCCATAACTGACCCATGGGGGATGTTTGTCTGTATGGTGCCATTATTCTTACCTTTAATGCTCAGCTGCTAGTTTCTGATTAAAATCTGGTGAAGCCCAGGGAAAGAATGGATTTTTCTGTGCATTTGTATAACGTCTGATAAATAGACCTAGCTCTTTCTGAAATCTTTAGTTATGGCACCAATGTTCATGTTTTACATATAAATAATTGAAAGCAGATGGAACTGGCAATTGCTTTGAAGAAAAGAGAGGAAATTTTCACCTGCATATTTTACTGGCATGAGAGAGTTTAAAAGCAGTGTGTGCCTTTGTTTATTAATGCTGGGTTTAATTCTTCCATTAAGATAAATTAGGGATTTCTTTTTATTTAAATTGTACACTGATCTATAACTTTGGAGATCACTGAGGAATTACATCCATGATGTCTCATTAGATGCTATCTTCAAGCATAACTTGGGGGGAGTTTTAATGCAATTCTATATTTTAATGTTAAGACTGTCAGTCTGACTTACCAAAGTCTTTCTTCTGATAAAGTCTTCTGACATTGATGGAAAAAGGCTCATCCCAAATTCAAAAGCCAGAATACAAGAGCATGACTCTGAATACTATCAACATCAAAGATCAGTAAGGATACCCACTTCCCAAAAACTTTCATAAACCATATGAAAGCTCACACCTTTATTATCAATGAACAAACCCAGAGTAGTAATGTATCTAAAACCTTAGGAAGTTTCACTGCAAAAAAGAGGGATCAATCTGCCTCAGGAATATTCACAAGCCTTTAGCTTCAGAACTAAATGCCCAGGTTGGTCCCAATGTTATTTGCTTTTATTTTCTATGGAATGAATTTTAATACAGTTTTCTTGGCCTGCAAAGCCTGTTTGGAACTTCAGGCTTTGATATTTTTATTCATCCCTTGCACATAACATCATTCATCTGCCTGGTTTTATAAGATGTTAGCTGTCTGAAAGCACAAAAGCTGTTTCTTTTGGCAACATTGTTCAGGATCTCGGTTTCAAAAGAGGACCATAGCTAAGGAATATGTACTTTGTGTACATGTAGTGCAGTATTTTACTTTTCTAAAAATCCAGCAAATTTATATTGCAGGTGCAAGTTGTCAAAACTTGTGGTTCTTTCCATTCAGCCCAGACATAACTGTATCCATATTTTTATGATACACCAGTTGCATGCTCTAATTGGAAATTACATGCATACTGTTCATTTGATGGCCTTTTCTTTGTGTTTATTGACTCTAGAATTAAACTATAAAGGCAAACAGACTTGGCAAGGATCTGGGTGGTTTCTGGAGTGCTCTGAAGCAGCTCAGTCCCGGTTTTTTGTGGTGCTTGTGGCAGAAATGGGTTCTGTGCTCAGGGCTCTATGGCATATCTTTGGATGCCTAAGCAGACACACATTCTTCATATTCCAAAAAGGGTTAGCTTGGAATTCACTGAAAAATATCAAAGCCTCGTTTTGCGATGCCACACCACTGACAAGGCAGAACACAAACCATGAATCAAAATGGTATTTTTGTAATGGACAATGCCCATTAGTTCCACTCCTTTCATATGTGGCCATCAGAATCAAGTCCTGTGCATCAAGAGAAGCAGCTCATGCACGTCAGACTTATTTCTGGGATAGAACAATGAGAGGTTTTGCAAACCCTGCATGCACACACAAAAAAAAAGTAGTAGCAGAAGTCATTATAATAATATTTCAATGCAAAACCAAACATGCACAAAAATAACAAAGGAAGATCCCTCTGGGAACAGAATTTTATGTTTTACTTTCATCTGGAGACAATCAGGAGATCCAAATTTTCATCCTGATCCACAGGAAAAACCACCAGAAAACCAGAACAGTTACAGATATGCAATCTTTAGCACTCTGTAGCTTTTCAATCTGGGACATGGTTTGGTTTTCTTTTTCTTAACTCCATTTCTGAAAGATCTATGCTGCAGCAGGGGCTGCAATGGGAAAAGTGACAAATAGCAGTGAAGGTGAGGAAGGAGGATGTGTGGGAGAACAAACTGTGAAAAGGAGGTAATCTGGGGATGCAGAAACACCTCAGACAAATTTAGGACTAGCTGAAGAGCCCAGCTGTGGGAAGGAGCTGCTGGACAGAGAGGAAGGTGGGAATTTCTGCCTGCAATCACTATGAGCCCCTCTTTGTCTGTGTCAAGACCTCGACATGGCACTCACTCACCAAAGGGCCTCAAGATTTTCTTTTTTTTGATCAGGAAGCACCATAGCCCCAGAATGTTACTGTCATTCCTGTGCAGTCCAAAGGGGAACATAGGCAGGTTAGAAATCTGCAAAGCAATTAAGGCAAGATAGAAACCACCAGGGAAAATTCCCAGAGCCAGCCAAATTTCACTACTCCCCTGCAAAACAAGGGAGGTTTAAGAGTTGTGAATCTGAGATCCCATGAGTCACAGGATGGGTTCTTCAACTGCTAATCTCAACTTTGGGGAATAACTCTTCAAGTTTTGAGTAGTCACATCTTCAGGTTAGGAGAAACAGCAGATTCTTTTCTCAGGATCAGCCACTTAATTAAAGATAGAATATCTACTCAGTTACAGCCATCCAGGCCCACTGACCTCAAATTTTTAGTCTCACAGAATTCCTTTAAAGTGCAGCATCCTGTCCATGAACACTCAAGAAGAAAAATGTGATAGAATTTACAACTGTCATGTTACATATGTTCTCCAAAGAACAGATAATCTTTTGGCAGACATAAACTCACCAATTTGTGAAGGAAACTGCAGTACAAAAACCTCCTGTGTTTTTCTTAACTGATACCCCACAATGGCATTAACATTTTCTCATAACATGCTATATAAGATATATATATATATATGTATATAAACATTATATAAATATATTGAAAGATAATGTGCAAAAACAGACTTAACAGTTCTACCATTTTTCATGGACAGCACCATTCAAAAATGGCACATACTTTTCTAAGCAGATCTTCCCTTCTATCAGATCATTTTGCATTTGTCCTTTAGAGGAATCTTTCCACTTTCCTCTGATACTTGAAAAAAAATTGACATTTGCTGGAGCAAGGATGAGGAAGGGAAAATATTTGGTTTTGCTTTGAATAGTTGTGGTCTTTTTTAATTTCTGGAACCAGAGAGAGAGATTTTAAGTAGGTACTTCAGATTCTCACATTTGATTAAAAGAAAAATACTTTTTCACTAAAAAAAAGGCAAATATTTTAATTTGTCCCTCTTTTTTTCATCTCAAGTCTTTCTGCTGACATAAATAATAGACTTCTCAGAGAGGGATTTTGTTGTATTTTTGGTATCCTAGGTAGCTCTGCTGATTTCTCTATGTCTGTGTTTCATTACATCACTTTGCCCTGTCCATGACTTTTAAGCTATGTTATTTACTATATCTGGAATAGCAAAATACTCCAAAACAAATACTGGTGTGGCTTAGTGAAGAGTGAATTGTGAGCCTTTGAAATTAACAATAATGTAAAATGTTTTGGTCACAGGAGGTTTTTCGACTAAGGACTCAAGCCTTTGTTCCTGCTTTTTCTTTATGAGTACAGTTTTTTTTTCCTGTCTCTGTGTGTTGCACACTAAATTTGCAGCTCAGTTCCATAGCAGATCCTTGGCTGATGCAGCAGCTCTGACCCTGGTGAAGCTGAGATGAAACATTGCAATGGACTGAAAATATGAACTCTGGTGTGAATTGCACAATATCCTACCACTTACGCCAAGTAATACAGTCTGTTTTCTCAAAAAAAGAACAAGTGGTGAAATAGTTTATTAAAATAAAATTAAAAATTACTCATTTTCTGTTGGAGGAGTGGGTTAGAGCTGAAGTATTTTAAACATGTTAGTCTTCTGTGTATAGCAGCCATAAGTTTCAGAAACTTGGTTTCAATACAGAATGGCTAATTTGTGCTAGGTGTGGGCAGACCCCACTTGACAAGTCAAGTGAAAGCAGTAAAATCCTTTAAAAGTGTCAACATTTTGCAGTGAGGGGAGTTTTGGCTGGGGTTCATTTGGGGTGGGTTTCCAGAATAAATTAAAACGTGAACTTCAAAAGCATTTTTACCTTGACAAACATTAATTTCCCCAGGATGATTTTTTTGCCTTTGGCTTTTCATCTTCATTGTGGAATTGGAATTCTACACAGACCCTCATGAAGCCATGAGCAGAGACAATCAATTGTGAAATATCAGCAGTGTTTACAGCACATTACTTCTTCCTATAAAAGCATTTCTGAAGTGTTCATAGACATAATGTTTTGTTTGTTCCATACCAGTTTGTTCCTATCTTAGCTTTTCTTCTGTTTTTCAGACAAACCCACACCATCATCGCAGTTTTGCCTTCTGTCATTTTAATTTTCTACTATCAAAGACTCACATATGTGTGAGACTCAGTATTTCTGCTGTACATTGTCACATAAATAGACACCATTAATGAGAATAAAATTCTATGTAACATACAAAATATTTTCTAAAATATTTTATGACACTAAAACCACTGTCCTGATTGATAATCCTGATTGGAATCATCAGTGAGAGGGAAGGACAGACACAACACACTGTGCACGTTGGGGTCATCACAACCAGGTGTTATCAGCTGCTGACCTGCCTGACCAGAGGAACTGCACCAAGCACTTTTCATAGATATCCATGTTTCCATTCCCCTGTCTGTCTCCATTAGTTAAAGGGTGGAAGAAATGCTGCATATATTTATCCTGCTGTGCACTAGGAAAACGCAGAAATTCAAGTAGAAGCTTGCTGAGAAGCCTTGCAAACTTGTGTCTTTCATTCCAAATAAAATAATGTGTAAAATTATACAAAACAAATTAAATTATATATGGATGGTTAGTCATTTTTCAGCCAGTGGGAGATCTTTTCTTTATGGCAAAAGATGGAGTTAAAAAGGTTTCTTGAATATCTCAACATATACATTTTGAAATATTCAAAATAGCCCTCCCCAGTGCCTCACTAATTTTAAGATTGTCTTACCCTTTAAGTGACCTGATCCTATTCACTTATGCAGCCAACTAATTCCCTGACTTGTTCATTAAGATTATTATTGAAAACCTTAAATATTCATTATGTGTTAACACAATGAGAACAGGACAAGTTCTTGGCTCACTGCTAATAAAAGATAAGTTTATTTTTTACCTTGAAACAGAAAAAGAAAAGACTACTCTTTCTCAATGTAAGCCTGTAAGAAATATGATTTTTGAATATTTTAAATGTATCTTCATAAAACACATGTAATTCCTCCATGTGAAAAGGAATCTGTGAAGGGATTTTACTCTAGGGCATGAGTTGTTGAGTATATCAACTAAATTAAAATAAACCATAGGAGAATTATGGGATAAAAGACAAAGCAAGCTCTTCAACCTTTGGGAAACTGAGCAAATCAGGCAGGAAGTTTTGTATATACAAAACTATAAAAGATACTGTTTAAATCACTATAATTACAGGAGTTGATGCCCTGTGGAATAAACTTCTTCAGGAAGTTTGTTTTTATGACTTAATCCTGATAGAAATTAATTCAACTGAAGTTTTTAATGTTCAAGCAATAACTGAAAGGTGAAAAATCCACAGTAGAAGGCTTGGCTACCATTATAAGGATAACTGTATATCTACCTGCATACAGGTATAGTTATGAGGCTAAATGTGCACGAAATGTGTTAAAAGGTGTTGCTGGACCTGAACAGAACTTTGAGGAGCCCTGAATTCAGTTTCCAGATTCTTTGCATTTTTATTATTACGTTTATGTGATTACATATGTGCTAGTTACAAAACTCTGAAATGCTATGCCAAAACTAACATGCAAGATGAAAAATCATAGCAGCTTACAGAGGACATTTTTTCATGCATTGAGAAATGAAATGTTCATTTCTTTAGATCAAAGAATCTCCTGCTGGAAGCAGTGCAGCATTTTATTTAAATATATCACTGTTGATAAAACAGCCTTTTTCAGATGAAAAGGTGCTGACAACATTTTTTTTATAACCATTTCTACACATGATGAACAGCTCTCATATGCAAATCTTCTCCATCATTTTCTTCTGTCAAGGAGGAGAATGAATTGGCCCGTGCAATGTTTTGCAAAGTGATTTCTTGGATTGATTTTGCTTGTTCTCTTTTTTGAATAGGTAAATAAATTTTTCATTATCAGAACAAGCAGTGTTTGTGGTGTTGCTCAGTTCTTTTCTCATCAGGTTTGCACTTGGTAACAGCAGGAGCTGAGTTGTCTGTGGATGGAATAACAGGTTTAGGATTGGAGAATTTCTGTGAGGAAGTGTTTGGGAGAGGTTTGAGGGTAGTGGGGATAGCTCTGGCATCTGGAAAGTGTGAGGGAAAGGAGAGAGCTGGCTGTTAGTTTTGCCCCCTCTAATTTTTTAGCGTAATTTCAGGATTTCAGGGAACTTTCTCTGTTTTGGAAAAAAAAAAATCATTAAAAAGACCCTAGGTTTTGCTAAAAATAATTTTAGAAAAACTTTCTCTGTTTTTCCAATTGGCAGGAAATTTTGAAAAGAAATCTTTCAGTTTGACTTAGAAAGATAACAGATTTTCTTTAAGAAAAGCCTCAAACATTCATCTCCCCATGATTTAATTAACCTTATAGACAATTATAACAAAAACACGAACAGGCTGTACAGAAAATTGCATTCCACTTGCTGCTCAAATGAATAGTGTTGTATTTCATACAAAATCAGTTTTAATCTCAGAAGAAGAGAATTTTCAAACTAGAAAATATGGAGTGTGTGGGAAGTATTGCCCTTACTGAGCTGTTTTGGGGTCAGAGAAGCTGTAAGCACTCTCTTGGGTCAGACCATGCAGGTGAGGTTGGCAAAACAAGAGGCTGAAGTCGTGCTGGAGGGTGAAGGCGTGAGTTCAGCACCTTGCTCCTGGACATCCTCAAAACAGACATTTCCTGACACAGAATTGCAAATTGTTGGACTGCTCCTAAGCTGACCTGCAGCTCTGCAGCACAGGAGACACTGCAGTGTTTCAAAGCAAAGATCCCTGGACAGTTCACCATGGATGACACTCAGCCTGGGCCTCAGTTATCTTTCCCCAGTAAACAAGATTTGGGAGATGTCTGGGGGGTGCTTAAATCCCACTCTCACGTGGAGTTAGGACAGGCTAAGATTTACATTCAGTTCAGGAACCTTCTCTGGAGTTTCTCAGTTTGGATGTCACATGGGGAGTTATGTGGAATAATCACAAAGGATAACATGTGGGAGACTAATGTCCATCTTTTTATTCCCTGCTGAGAAAAAAGATCTCTTCTGAAGGGCATTTCAGAGCAAAAGCCTGATGCAGCCACTTGGACTCAGCCTGGAGGAGTTATTTTCTGTCCATTAATAACACAAAAAGCAGCATGATGATGTAGTTTTGTCACTGACACCTTAATCTGTTAATCTAGGTACTTAAATTATCTACAGGCATTTTGATGAATGTCAGTGGCACCTAAAAGATGGTTTGGGTTCCCTAATGCAGATCCCTGGCATCTCTTTGTAGCTGACTACTAATACTAAAGTGAATACTAATTTAAGGCAAACTCTTCCTGTTTCAAGTAGCATAGGCACTTTCCTGGCACAGTTTTTCAATCTTGAGTATGTGCTTTCATTTAATGATAGAATGACCTGCTCTTAGAATTTTGGTATGAAGTTTTGGAGCTCGAATGGTTCATATATGCAGTTAGAAATAAGACTTGGAAAAAACAGAGGAGAAATTATTAACATCTGAAGTTAAGTCATATTTATCACACATAAACTTTCTATACAGCTGCATTAGGTCAAGACTGGGGCAGCTGTACTCCAGTTTAAGGAGAAGGGAATACTGCTTGTACAAGAATGCAATCTGTTTTCAGCAAGAGATCAGTTTGTAGCTTTACAAATGTGCTGAACTTCAGAAATGTTACATGTGGTCACTTCATAGCTCCACTCACTCAAGACACTTTCTTTTGTTCTTGCCTTCAAAGCTGAAAGCACTGTTACAGCACTGAGATTTAAACACCAGATGAGGTGGCTCATCCTGGAGCACTGGACCCATAATCTATTCTAGTTCAGTGGTCAGAGCATGCCAGTTGTTCCAGAGATGCAAAAGTGGGACTTCAGAAGGCCTACTCCCTTTGACACATGCTGGCAAGATTGGGAAGGAGAGGAGGAGACTTTTCTAAATAACCAGCTTCCTCCACTGGCACCAAGGCACAGTGGCCATCTGTCCAGCCTGGCTCCCAAGGACACGTCTGCCCAAAGAGCCCACACCCAGGATTTGTTCTGCTTCATTCACAGGCTGGCTTAAACTACCATATAAACTACCAGGGAGTCAGGATGTGAAGTCTGCTTTTGAATTTTTCCCTGCTCAATTTCCATCCTTCATGCCTTATCTGAACAGGAAGGCACCTTCTGATTTAGGACATGGAACACTATGTCCAAATTAAAAAAAACAACTTCACAGGACCTCGGAACAAACAGTCCTGGAACAGCCCAAGGGCCCATCTGTATCAGTGTCCAGCAGTGGTGACCACAAATAAATGCATGCAAGTGGTATTTTTATGCAAGAACAAAGCCTGCCAAAGACTTCATTGGAAGCTAAAATGGTCTCCTCAAGTTTGAGGAGCTGTCTTCATGTGAGAAAACCTTTCCTTTGTGCCTTTTGATCTGATTGTCCACAACATTTAATTAGTTCCATTGTTTAATTATTAGTTAATAGATACCTCCCTTTGGTTTCTGGAGCACTCATCTTGCATAGTATTTGATGCCCATGTACCATGAAACTCCTGTATCATGGTAACTTGCCAGCAGTCACTCTCTGATCTCCTTTTCTCATACTATTTATACTTTGGGGATTTTCTGCAGTTTTTAGTAACTGTATGAGTAGCAGGCATGTATCACAAAAAAAAAAAATTGTTTTATGTTATTTATTATGCCTTACAGATATAAAACATTCTTGCAGGCATTTTCAAGCAGACAATATATCAGAGACTATGAGCAAGAAAGCAGAGATCATGGAAAAGGAACTTAAATTTTTAGGTTTTTTTTTTTTCAGATAAGGTAGGTTTACAAATGGTTCTAGAATGTGCAGAATGTGCACTTTGCAGATGGATTTAAGACAGAGATACCTTTGAATATTAAAAAAAAACCCTTTCCTTCATAGTAAAGAAATACATTAAATTGTCATATCAGTAAAACCTTTCAGTGATGTTATTTCTCTTAAGTCAGTGAAGCTTGGGCCAGACTCCTAATTATATATTCTTCTGGTGTAGAATTTTAAGAACACATTTTTATCAGATTAAAACTCAGACAGTGGTTGTTACTCTCTGTATCAATTTTTAAGTCATATAAATTTAATCTAGCAAGTGTATACTGAGGTCATCATTTCTCTGTATTTAATTCACAATTATGGTGCTCTTGTAAGACCCCACCTGGAGTGCTGCATCCAGCTTTGGGGCTCTCAGTACAGGAAAGACATGGTCCTGCTGGAATGGGTTCAGAGGAGAGCCATGAAAATGGTCAGAGGAATGGAAAAAACCCCTCCTGTGAAGAAAGGCTGGGGCTGGGGCTGTTCAGCCTGGAGAAGAAGAGGCTCCAGGAAGATCTTAGTGCAGGTCTGTAAGGACAGGATAAAGGGAAATGGCTTTAAGATGAAAGAGGGTAGGTATAGACTAGATATGAAAAAGAAATTGTCTCCTGAGAGGGTGGTGACAGATTGCCCAGAGAAGTTGTGGGTGCACCATCCTGGAAGTGTTTGAGCCTAGATTGGATGGGAGTTTGATCAGCCTGGTCTAGTGGAAGGTGTCCCTGCCCATGGCAGGGGGTAGGAGTAAGATGATCTTTAAGGTAACTCCCAACACAAACCATTCCATGATTCTGAAATCCCTGTTTTCTCCAGTGAAGAGGCAATGGTTTGGAGAAATGCTAAATAAAAACCTGCCTTGCATTAATTCTTGACAAAAGTAATTGGAAGAGTCTAAATGACTATTTTTATGTTTTAAAGTTACTCCTCTTTCTCACTTACCTATTGATAACTCCTGTTATGTGCTTGTCATCCAAATAACCCAGTGCAGCAAATGACAGTTTTACCCAGGGGTTTGAAGGCAGAGTTTCAGCCTTAGAGAAGTGTTTATTTTAGGAGTTCCACAGAAAAACTAAATTGTTTTATTTCTAGCACTGGATATGCAAAAGTATAAAGAGAGAGAATTTAGTCCAGAAATTCAGATGCCTGTAAGAAACACAACTACTCTACTATACTACATTCCATTACATCATCTGAAAATTTGTTTTTCCTTCACACAATGTGTTCTTGCAAAACAGACTTGGTTTACACAGCTTTTGCAGGCATATGTCTATTAAACCTTCATAAAACAGGTTTGTTTATGGAGAGCCTTTGAATCTCTGTTTAACTACAAGGCTTGTCAATCTCTGTTCCAGCACAGCCTTAGCCTCAGGAGTAATGGCATTAGCTCTAATTATTACAAAATAAGTCCCTATCAATCTTTTTGAGGACTAATTAACAGCTTTGTTATGTAAAAAAAATGTCTGTTTCCATCAGATAAAGGGAGAATGCAGATAAAGCTGTGAAATGCAGAAGTCATGCTGCAGCAAGGGAGGGTTATCTAACTCAGTGAGGATGATTGCTACAGCCTGAAAGTCTTCATGGAGAGGATTATGTGTGTCCAAACCCACTGCCATTCCAGTGTCACACATCAACAGAGAACATGCTTTGGTGTGCAAAGGGAACTGGAATATTTTATGAAATGAATATGCCTTTGTTTGCTTTTTTCATTCAAAAAGCTTGAAATCTATAAATAGTGTTGTCTGGCAGGGCTAGAAAATAAATTATCAAAACAGATTGGAGGGCATGTTTTTATTTATTCAACCCAGTGTTTTTAATTTAATGTTCTTAAAATGCTCCAAGAGCTGCTATGTCCCAGTGCACCACTATGTTGGCACACCTGTATTTGCAGATGCTAAAGGAAGTATCAAAATAATGAGAAACAATGCTTATTTCCTAGAATGTTCTTTTAAACTGTGTTGCCATCCTGTAAACAAGCTATAATTGGGGATTTTTCATGCTTTCTGCTAACCATATTAATCTTTCTCACTTGAACTGAAAAGTTTCATGCTTATTAGCTTTGTAAAATTAAATATAGGCCTCTCTTCTTGGATTTTTTTTTTTTTTTTGAGTACTCTGCACTCAAAGCAGTAGCTGAAATGTAGAAATTCAGTCTTATCTGAGGTGCTCCAATACACATCTGCATGTGCTGCCACTACAGTGGCTACCTCAGTACATAGTTTCACAAGTAGGGATATACATATAGATGTCCAAATTTAGGTTTATTCCATGACCTGCATCTCATTCTGAGGGACAAAATAATTAGCTTTGCCTGGATTTTATCCAAAGTTTTCCAGTTTGTACACATAACTACTCAATTATCCTAAATACTGAAGTATAGGACATGAAGTAAGGATTTTGAATAAGCATCTCAACACTTTAGATGGTACATAGGAATCAATAAGTGGTCACATCCTTTTTTAATCACAGAGAATTGCCACTGAATTCTCTGCTACAGAAGGAGAGGATTTCATTTGTAGTGGAAAGAACAGTGAAGTTCTCAGCACTCAACAAGGACATGGAATGGGAAACAAGCAGCTTAGATAATAGTTTAGCTCTTGGCTAGAATGCCAAACGAAAGTATTTTGTAATAATTCTCATGGCAAACTGGCATCTCTACAAGTTTCACAATGACAGGGTGTTTTGCTAGCAAGAACACTACTGTTGCCAAAGGAGCCTGAGCTATGTATTAATAAACAGATTGGAAAAGGTGTGAAGAGAATTTGATCCTATTAACAGATGCACACTGAACACTTCCAGGGAAAGCCAATGCTGCTGTTTACATCTTGCAGCATATGTGCAGATTTGTCACAGGAAACCTGTGAGACACATTCACCTGAGGAACAGCAGGGCTGTTGTCAGGCACATGAAACTCTCAGGAATGAGAATGGCAGGGAGATGTTTGCTGTGACTGAATGCTACTCAGCATCACTTTGCCAGGCTGGACAATCTGGGAACAATTCTGAGTGCACATCCAGAGAAATGAGTGCTCTGCTGACCCAGCTGGCACGGGGTTTTGTGAGTGGGATACCCAAGCCCTATCCCTGACACCATCCAGGTGGTACTGCCAAAACATCCACCTGTCTTTTCTCTGCCACACCCTTCAAAATCATTCCATGTGTTTTACAGAACTTTTCTTCTCAGCATGCAGAAGATCCAATATTGCAGCTCTTTTGGCCACTGTGATGCAATTTCAGAGTGATGATGCTAAACAACAGACTTCTCCTGACAAGTGAAAGTACTCACAGAGCAACTGGAAGTGGAGGTCATGAATAAAGTCATAGGATCATGAATAGTTTGCACAAACAATATTTCTGGGAGAGGTTGCTGATATAAAAGAAAGCATTGAGGTAGCCTATGTTCTTTGTTAGTTACTTTTGTGATAGTAATTGTTCTTTAGGTTCTTTATCACATCTGCACTCCACACAGTTTATCTCTGCTACTCCTGATCACATCATATTGGAAACAGCTGCTTGTTTTTTCCTGTGATGCGAAAAACAGTTAAGTGTCAAAAAAATGTCCCAGTCTCAGGTCCCAGGAAAACATCTGCTCACACAGTGCTGAGTTAAACTGTGGTGTAGACTGTGGCATGCTGTGGTGGAAGTCAAAAAGCTACAGGAATTAAACAAATGGGTAAAAAAAAGATCATAAAAATCAGGTTTACATTAGGAAGTCTCTATCACAGAAAAGTGATATCACAGTAAAGGAGTTCTTTATTATGTTCAGGTGGAACTTTTGGTGTTCCAGTTTCTGCCTGTTGCCTCTTCTCCTGTTGTTTGGAACGACTAAGGAGAGCTTGACTACATCCTCTTCATCCGTTCAGATACAGTCATTGATGAGGTCGTGTCTCAGTCATCTCCTCTCCAGCCTGAACAAGCCCAGCCTTTCCTCAAGGTTTGCTCCCTTTGCACAACCTCTGATGAACATGAGATCCATCCAAAGATGGTGAAAAAGGCTGTCCAGGTGGTCATGGGGCAGTTCTACACCCACCTTCCATCAGCAGTGTCCCCATGAGTGGGGGGACATTGTCATCATCCCCACAGGGAGCTGTGCAACAAGAACAGGAGGTCAGACCCTGTGATGTGCATCCCTCTGCTGCAGGAAGTGCTGGAGGCTGATTTGTAGTTTCACACAACACTCATGATGAAGTAAGAGCAATTCCCTGATTTATTCTTCAGTCTATTCACACAGGTGGAGGAATAAGGAGTACTTTGCAGACAGAATGATTGCTGTGAGGATCTGGGTTTGTCAGTGGGATCCCAGTCCACACTTGGGATAGTCTGTAATAACACAAAAAACAAACATAGAACTTAAATACAAATTCACCCTCTCTAGGCTCTTCTTCTAACAGAAGCTCCAATACAAAACAGAATTTTCCTGAAATATTTAGTGCCTGTCCTGTTTTATTTTAAAAATCCAAGTATGAACAATTCAGTCCTGAGAGAATTATTTTTGTGATGAAACTTTCCCATGTGCCTACAAACAAATCCGGTAACTCTCATGTTTCATTTCATGCTTCCCAAAAGTGACAATGCAACAAACTGCTGTGTTAATACCATTATAAATTAAAATCATCTTTAGCAATCCAGACATACTTGCTAAGAATGATTAAAACAAACCACTTTGCACAAACCAGTGGCAGCTTTAACATTCAAAGAATTCAGTCCTCATCAGAATTAATCCTTCACTGTCCAATAGTTTCCTTACCAGCCTCAAACAGTGGAGGATGAGATGCCTTCCTCTTTTAAAAATGTGTACAACTATGCATTGTTGCTCATAATATATATTAGAGATGCCCTTTCTCTTGGTAGATATGTAAATCAAGAATGTGTTTGAGTTAAAATAAAAATAACAAAATTATTTAAGCTGTTATACTAATACTGAAATTTTGCATGTCGGCACTTTTTTGACAGCTTCATAAAAACTGATATGTACATTACCATGAAGACTTTCATCACCTTCAGTTCTTTTAACCTTTTCTCACTATTCCTAGTGATGGATTCCTATATAAAGTATTAGCAAAAGACTTCTGGGAAAGATTAAATAAATCAATAATTTTAAATTCTCTTTCTTTCTCTCTGCTTGATTTGATAAAAAGCATGAAAAAATGAAACAATTCCATGGGCTATAAAAAGTATTTGAATGTGCAAGCTGTCATTGTAGGAATGTCAGCTAAAATTATCAAAGTTAGATGCAGAAATATGGGAGTTCACATTGGATTTTAAGTTGGCTCATTCAGAACTTTCAGTCAAATATCAAGGGGCTGTAATGTACTTTTAAGCATTTTTGACTATGCACAGAAGACTGGTTCTCTGCAATGTTTTTTGCTTCCACATAATAACAGAGTCAACAGAACCACTGATATGTGCGAACACTCAGAGAAATTGCTTTTATAAATGACATCTTTTGATGTGATGAGAAAATGGAAAAATAATAATGCCCCCTCCCCAACACAGTCAGTCCTGAAGAAATTCAAAGTGTAGGTGAAAGGGAGGTAGATGTTCAACCAAGAAAACCTTTATAGTGGAATTACTTATTTTTAATAAGTTATTTCTGCATAGAATTTCCACTTGTAAGTTGTAGAGCCCCCCCCCAAAAAGATTGAAATTGCAAGTAAAGCTAAGTTGTGCAAGCAGAACGAGGGGAAAAAGAGGTGTAAGGAATTGACTGTAAGCTCTTGTAAATCTCTTTAGTTCCACTCAGCTCAGCTGGCCCAAGTGAGTGTGTGCCAGCCAAGGGAGATGCTCTGTGCTTATAAAAAGTGTGAAGAGATAATGAAAGTCAATGTATCTGGTGTCTAAGTCTCTTTGTTACTCTTCAAAAATCCATCTGCTGCCTCTGTATGATGTCCTATTATAGTGGCTATTACACATTCTGCGTGAGTCATTGATTAGCTCTAATCTAACACCAGTTGTCCTAAGTAGATTAATGTAACTATTTCATTTTCACTGCAGCACTGGTTTTGTTCAGTTTTTAATTCCTGTAAATGGCTCCTGTGAAACCAAGTATCTGCATATTCCACCCAGGTGACCTCATACCAGGCATCACACACATTTCAAGGGCATTGAAGGTGGGCGATATCCTTAAATCCTTTCTTTCTTTTACTAAAATGGGCTTCTATAACAAATCTTATTCCATATGAACAGTAATGTTTAGAATCAGAAATGAAGGGCAATATGAATCCAGTCTGGCTCTGGGATCCAAACAACTTGAGAGGAGTTAAAATGGCAAAGAGTTTGCTGCAGCTCCTGATTCCCCAGTGCAGGAAGACATGTGCTCTGCTAGAGCAGATCAGGAGATGAGCCATCATCAGGAGAAAAACAAACTGAGTAAATCAAAGTTACTATTGTGATGGCTTGGAAAGTGCCTCCCTGGTCTGTTGTTTTGTCTCTATCTGTCCTCAAGGTTTTGAGTGGGCTCAAAGAATTGAATCAGAAATTTTCTAAGAAAATAATTTAGGATATTTTGAGGAAAAAGAAATGGCTCTACATCAATACTGAATACTTGTGAACATGTATCATTTTCAGTAATGTGTTTGTAAGGAGAGTGAAGCATCTGGTTAGAAGAATGCAGCCTGTCATGGTTAGGGCATCCATCAGAGGTGATGGTCAAAAGTAATTCCATAGTTAAATCAGCAGAGGTCCATCTGTGTGAACAAAAGTCAAAATATCACAAGTGGCCTTTATACTGTATATTGTAAAAAGAGCATATCTGTGGTCTTCTAAATCTAATGTGCTCATCATATTGAATTTTCCCCAATGCCCACATCTAATTTATGCCATCTTTTGCATCACTCCTGTCAGTGATCTAAAGACCTCTTCTGTGATACAGCTGACTACACAATTTCCAGTTTCATAGGGCAAGAATCCTTCATCTTCAAAATCACTAACTGTAGTCTTCTGCTTTTTTGTCTATTTATAATATCATTTTAGTCTTACTTATACCAGATGTAGATTGGAAATTTGGGAATGCCCTATAACAGATATACACCAAGGCTAATGGAATCTGAGTCACAAAAAGAGTTTGTTTTCCACCATGGTTTCACATAAAGATTTGTTGTATTGATTCCTTCTTAAAACAAACTAGCTACTTGGGAATTTTGTCATTCTTTGCTGTTAAAAAAAAAAAAAAAGAAAGAAAGAAAGAGAAGAAAATACCATTACACTCTTAATGGCATCACTTAAAGCTCGAAGAAAATTTTGGAGAAAAGGTGTAATAAATTCAAAACAAAGTTAATTAAGGAAAAAAAATTCAAATGAAAATATGGCAAAACCACAGATTGTCACAGATGTTTCTATTAAAGATACTCAATCTCCCTTTGATAAAACACTTCAGTTTCTCATGAGGAAAAATGCAGTAATTATCTGGACTTCAGTAAGGTATTTGGGACTGGGTCACAGGAAATTTCTTGGGCTGGAGACAACTAATACAAGAACTGGAACTTGGCTGAAGGATTGTTTAGATGGAAGATGACAAGCTGTACCTAAACCTTGGATCACATGGACATTGCAGTGGGATTTCTCAAGGATCAAACCTGGACTAACTTAATGTAATCTTTTCATAATGACTTTGGCACAGAAACCCAGAAGTGAGCTAATAAAACATGACAACACAGCATTTGGAGTCATTGTCACTGTAGTGAAAAGTGGGGATGCCATAAAGAAGGAGTTGGAAAGAGAGATAGAAATGGGATAAAATTCCATGCCTTGAAAAGTGAGAAGACTCATTTAGGCAGTAATAAAACTTTCTATTGGAGGGGTTGGATGCTGAGGGTTTTAAATGCAATAAGGAGGAGAAGCAGAATGCAGAGTAGAAACTCAGAGCATGACTGTGAGCTGCTGGTGTTGCAGAGCTGGCTGGAGGCACAGGGGATCCATAGAGAATGAGGGAAAAATGCCTGGGTGCAAGGTCATGGCTAGGCTTCATCTGGTGCAGTGCCTGCATTCTGATACTCAGACAGCAGAAAGAGGGATTAAAATGGGGAAAATGCCAGGCAGCAGCATAATATGGAAGTAATTTGAATACTTTTAATACGAGAATATTTCTAAGTTATAGAATGATAGAATCTTAGAAAGGTTTGGGTTGGAAGGTTTTTCTTTAAGTTCATCTAGCTCCAACCCCCTGACATGGACAGGGATTAATATGGTTTGTGCTTCATTGTGGGAGGGCTAAGTCCTGTGGTTTATTTAGCCTTGGTGCCTCTGCAGAGCCATGGCCAGGTGAGAGCACTTGCAACAGCACAGAAAGCCTGGCCATTAACATTTCTTCAAAGAGACCACATTGTGCTGAAAAATAAGCAGGGGAGGCTGAAAAAGTAATGTTAGTGTTTGAATAGCTTGCACTGGGAGATTTTCTGTACAAGCTACTTCACAACCTCATTGTGTCTGTGTGTTTCCCATATGCAGCATCATGCTCTGTTATGATCTGACTCCATAAAATTGAGTAAATTAATGTGGTAGCAGTACATTCCAGTATTGCCTGAAAACTCAACCATCCCTGTGCTCCTTTTAGAAATGCTTCCAGTCCATTCCCAAGCTAGACAGAAAAGCCAAGTATCTTAGTTGTCCTGCGGATGGAAAATGTTGAGAATCACCTTGCCCATCTTACTTACAAAGCTAAAAGCTTTCCATTCCAAATGACCTGTTTTTTCTACAAGAAGTCAATAATTTTAACTTCAGCTGTTGGTACACTGTCTGCTCAATCCATAAAACTCTAGTCCCTGGATAAGGAAGTTAAAGCAGCCTAGTATTAAAAAAAAATAATAAAAAAAGCACAGCAGAGCCTGTAATACAAAACTTAAGTGTCTGAGGGAAGGCAGTGAACCAGGACTTCAGCATTTCTTACATCTTTCTTTTCATTAAAGGACACAGAGCCCTTAGTCAGCCTGATTATTAGATTAGGCTATTATGAGGAATTGATCTGTCTAATGAAGTCTATATATATTTCATATTCCTGTTCATCTTGCAGTAGAATGTTTGCTGGTTCCTTTTCAGTGTTTTCCTTGAGAACATTTTTCATTATATTTCATTCCAAAGTGATTTTCCAATGATGGGTGATGCTTTTCAGTAAATATTTTATTCCTAGAATTTCTTAAAAATAAATAAAATTTTAAAACTCCCAAACTTCAGAGCTACCAAATTAGGAAAAATAATCTGAAAACCAGATTCAACTTAAACAAAAAAACTGGAGGGGGAAAAAACCCCACCTATTTATCTATTTGAGTCATAAGCAAATATGTTTCTAATTCCAGTTTGAAATTACATTCTACATTTCAAAAGTTGAATTGAATTTAAAGAAAAGCATGTTTTGAAAAGGACTCAAGAGCTAAACAGAACCTTCCTGGGTGCCCCATTGTAGAGGTTTTTGATCTGGACTCTTTCCCTACTTAGCCTAAAATTCGGATCCTGGACATAAATTTTGATTTGTTTCTGCATTTGGCCACCAACACCAGGAGCCCAGAGTCAGCCTGGCTCCAGTGCCTTGGAGGCTCTTCAGCTGAGCAGGGAGTCAGTAAATACCTGGGAGCATTTCAGCCTGGGGGATTACAGCCCTGCCAGTGTTTCCCAGAACAGCTGCTGCAAGAAGCTTGTTTAAGACCTGCTGCCTGTAAAAAGAATTAGGCAGTAAATGAGGGCTTGCCACAGGCCCTGTGTCCAGGTTTGCTGGAGAAGCAGAAGCACAGACATTTTGCTTTCCTCAGGCATGTGTAAGCCCCTTAGCTGGAGTTAGCTGCTGCTGGGAAAAGAGGTGTTTAAGGATTTAAAAGAGGCAAGAAGAGAAAGAAGAAAACCTGCTCACACCACTGGTGTTTCTGTAACCTGTGCATGAACTTTTAAATCAAGTAGCTTTGTTCATAAGCCTGGGCTATCTGGCATAGAACAGCTTCCTCACTAATGCCAAAAGAACCCCATGTGGTTTAGAAAAAGCAGTAAGTCCCCTCAGCTCCTCACAGCCTCTTAAATACACTAATCCAAGAAATAAATATATATGCCATCCAACATTTGTTTTTAAAGGCCCAATTGCTGAATAGTAAGGCTTGAGGATCTGTTTCATCACAATGTTTTGGAGGGATAAAAGAAAAACAGGTTTTGTGTGCAGAAAGTAAATACCAAGCAGGGTGTTTCAATTATTTTGGTTTTAATAAAAAACCTTTTGTGTTTTCCCTCAACTCAGAAATCACAGCAGGTCAGTTAAAAGTCAAGCTACTTGCCTGATCAAAATAAAAGGCAGATTAATCTGCTGCAACCCCACTGTCCTCTTTGGGAGGAAGTAACAGTGCAGCTGAAACTCCAAGTGTAATCATAAGGAGATCTGTTTTTGTGAAAGGGAAGCAAAGAGTGAATTCCACCTGCTTGGGTTGGGAGCAAGTGTGTGGTCTGGTGATGGCCCAGGTTCAACTCTTTTGAAGACTTGTCCAAGGTAATCTATCCCTGTGTCCTGTCTCCCAGTTTATAGGAAACTCTAATAGCAATTCCCTGGAAACTGTTGAGAAGATGAACACAAAAAGGCTCTTGTAAGGAAAGCACCATAAAATTACTGTAGATTCACAGTTCTTACAGTCTAATGAAGGACATGCAATGCATTTCATAGATATTGAGCTTTTTAACCATCAGCCTGGCAGTGCTGTGCTCTGGTCCCTCACAGATTCTGGGGTTTATTTCTTCTCTTACAGAGACACAGCAAGTGGAGATGTCTATCAGGAAGAACTGCACAGGTGTGATGAAAAGATCCCAAGGGATGAATTCTTGGACCCTGACAAACTGCTGTGGTCTTCTCTTTAGAGCAAGATTTTTATGGAACAGGTCTTTGGTTTTACAGTAACACATTTGGGTCTTTTGGGAAGGGAACCTCTCAAGGGATCTCCAAATCACAGAAGCAAAATGCCATAAGGGGGTTTCTTACCTGTCTCTCACAATATTATTTTAAGACTTAGAAATTTAATTTTAATTCTTAGAATTTAAGAAATAACTGACAGATTTCTGAAAATTCAGCTCCAAGCTGTATGTTCATATGAGATCAGTTTCCATTAAACATAGATAAAACATCAGCTTACAGGCTGTGGCAGAGAAAAGCATGGAAATTCAAACCATAGCAACTCCAGCAATAAAAAGCAAATAGAAGATATCTGAAAACCATGCTTGGAAAATATTATAGATTTTGAGTCTCACGTAAGCCAATGATTGATTTTTCCAGTGTTTGAGAATGGTAACAATTAATGTTGCCTATAGAATTCCTGATAATATTACTCAATACATGTTCCCTTGAAACTCCTGAGGGATATCTTCTCATCTTTGGAATTTGTTCCTGTTCATTTTTAAAGAATTCTTCTTTGTTTCTGGGCCTTGACTGAGGGAAGCACGCATTAAATGAAGACTGTTTGAAAAAAGAATTATGCAGATGACATTGCAACACCACTACAATGAAATCCAAATATCCATATTAAAGGAATTGGTGATACAGGAATGTTTAGGCCAATCCAGCAAGAAGCTGGCAGAATATTTAATTTTCAGTCTGCATACAGGTGCCTATGATATTTTTCTTTTATTTGTTTTAGTGATGTTCTTTCAAGTAGTTCCTTAAATTCACATTAAAAAATGAACATGGTGGTATTATCATAGCTCCTACTAAAAAGCTGTGTTCCAGATTAACATCAGCCAGAAAAAACTAATTTGTGGCTTCGGGGAGAAAAACTGGTTGATGACTGATACTCAATTTGAAATCAAAATCTATTCTAGGAGTGGAGCAACCAACTCATTTGGTCATAGAATTTGCCCACAGATGATATGAATCCTGGTAATGTCTGAATTTAGAGTTAATAGTGAGGCTTATACCTGTTACACCTCAAGGATGAACAGAATTAAACAGAGAGGCCTAAGCCAGAGGTCAGTGTTGGAATGAGCATCCTTTTCTAACACTTGTGGCCTCCAGGTGCAGCACTCTCTTGTCTCTTTTCATTTAGTACTTATGAGTGAATTGCTAAATCAATCCTTTTCCATCACAATTCATTATTTTTTTTCTTCAAAATATAGTCAGTAATTCAATTTGTGGATAGTCTACAAAAATTTCTAGCACTAATGAGCTTTTTAGACACAAAATAGTTCACATTTTCTAAATTGAGGAGTTAAATTTCTTTATCAGGATATTTGAACCAGGTGACTCGTATGATCCAGAAACATTTTCATTATGAAAATTTAATTAGGAAAATATCAAGTCTACATCTTTATATGGCAAATATGAACAGATAAAATTCCATATCTTTCAGATATCTTGTTATAAGCCATCTAGTATGTTGCTAAATTCTAAAGCCTGGACTTGGCTAAATCTAGGCTGTGCTCCCACTTTTAAATTATTAATCTTTTGGCATGTAAAGTGTCCTGTTGAGCTTCTCAGATTTACAGAATGATGACATTTTTGAGGGAATATCTCATCCAGGCTTGTCCATTTAATTTTCCTTGGATTTTTATTATTATACATCACTCCATAGTGAAAGACATGCATCAGTTCTCTTGCCAGACAAAGTCACTGAGAGAGTGACCTGAAGTTTACATTTATGTGCTTTAATGAGACTTTACCATGCTTACAATACAGTGTGTTGAGCAAAAAGTGAAGAGCTGTAATCTAAATAAGTACACTGCAATTAGTGAACAAGGGTATCATGTAAGAGAGGAGAAAAAACAACAAGGGTTAAACAGTACTTTGAATATTTGGAGTGAAAATATGTTAACAAAGTGAGTTTGTTTTAAAAAGCAAGGATTTTGAGTCTGAGTGGGTCCTTTTGTGGCTGCAAAGATTTATATAGTTTTAAAGCTATTTTGTAGCATTAAATGCCTTCTTACTTAGCATGACAAGAAGCAAATAAAAGCTGTCTGATGTGCTCAGCAAGAACTTAATCCATCTGGAGAGAATGAGGTACAAATGCAATTAATATCTCTTTACCAGCAAATATATTATGTTTTATAGGGTCTTGTTTTTCAGAAATGATTCAAGTAAAGCATCCTGATCAGTATCTAGCCTACAAGATATTTGTTAATCATTAGGAATTCTCAGAGAAATTGAATTTGCATTTTGTAGGCTTAGCTCTTAAAACTAACTGGAGATTTTTTATTCTAGCTCTCGGATATCTCAGTTAGAAACTGATTTTCCAGGTCTGTGCTCACCACTCCTTCAAATTATGTCTCCATTAAAATTACACAAGCTGGACTGAAAACCTCCTTCTCTTGTGATCTTTGTTTTAGCAGCATTCTCTGCACTAGGATAGCTCTTCTAAAGATAGTGAGGATGCTGCTGGCCTTTCTTTTGCACTGTTTTGAACAGAGACAAGAATTGGCATGATTTCCAGCTCTATGGATATGCCAGGGGATGCCAAAGATCAGCTCTTCTTTCATGAATAGTCTTCTATTTGTTATTCTTCTACTGCCTATCCTGTCTCCATGGCCCCTGGAATATGTTTTTTTTTTCTGTCTGGACTTTCTCTGTTCCTACTCTTACTTCCTGGAGGAAGAAGGTTTAAGGATACTGAAGGCTTGAGAAGAAAGTTAATGCTGAGAGAGAAAGAAAGAAAAAGGAAAGATGGTCCCTGCTCTAAACCTTTAGAGTATTTTCCACATCTTTCAAAGGTCTGAAAGAGACCTTGGCAAAGCCAAAAGGCCAAGAAGGGACAAAAGCCACTTCATTTTTGTACTGTTTCTCTGCCTGGGTTTTTGGGGTTTTTTTCATGTGTTTCAGACAATAGTCCCTGGATAGGAAAGGCTGATGGGCTTTTTGTCTGGTTGGATTGTTCAGGTTCAGCACTGCACCAACTCCAGCACCTGTGGAGAAGGACAGTCATTTCCAGAGGCAGCAGTGAATGCTTTCATTTTTGTTGTCAAATACATTTTTAACAGTGTGTCACATCTTCAGCAGACATCAACAACATAACTGCAGAAACAAATGTAACTTCAGGAATTTATATCAGACCAGAAGTCAGGCATCTTCCCTTCTCCATCATTTTTCCCAGAAGCATCCAGGCATGTGGCTATAAAACTGGAGCCAGGGGATTATAAGTACTAATTTTCACTCTTTTCCTCTGTAACTGTATTTGGAGGCAAGCAAGCCTCTAAAATCAGCTGTAACATTCAGATGTTTATACTCCAACACAGAATATCAAAAGATGATTTTTAATTCACATGCTGTTTAGTTATCAAGCAAAGGAAAACTATGTTATGCAAGTTGTTACACCTTTCAGCCTGAATTTAACATTCATAAAATACAAATTACAACTATCCATGGGAAAAAAAATCATATCCACACATTGTATGTTATATTCTGTGCACTTTCCATTTTTCCTGCCACTTGAGATAGGATTTCAAAGTCATGTCTAACCCTTCATTCACAGGGCTTATGCAAGCTTGCATTGATGGATGAAACTCATACTCACCATGTGTATGGGAAAGAGCACTTTGTGTAATCCTCATAAATCCTGCAGTGATGTGAGGGCAGTTTCAGCTGGGATATTCCGAAGGAAAACGGAAGATCAAATTCCAAGTGCATGTGTTAATTAGATAATATTCCTTTTTGTGCAACTGTTATCTCATGGGATTCACATAGACAAATGTGTAGTTGATTGGGATATTCACTGATTGTCTCTGGAGGCCAAGTCCTACCAGGAGTCACGTGGGTTAAGTTATCCCTCTTAATTTGCTATTAGACAAAACCATGACCTAATGTGGTAAAACTGGTGCTTTTTGTTCAGGGAGAGATCACAGGCAGTGCTGACAGAGATGCTGTAGGCCAGGCCTGGGATGTGCTGGAAGGTTTGTGAGGAGGAATCCAGCAGAGCTTCTTCTCCTGCTCTGCCCTGCTTAAGCAAACGCATCTCCGTGGGGTAGTGAGGGGAAAACTGGAGGAGCACCAGGAGCTATTTACACAACTGGAACCATTCCATCCTCAGTCAAGTGAAGCAAAGAGCTGTAAAAGCCTTCTCTATCTCAGCCATCCAAGAGCAACACCACAAAGTGGACACCACGAGAAGTCAGTTGCCATGGGCACATGAGTGTCTAACTGGGAGAACACCCACACACTCTGAACCTTGGTTCAGCAAACCCCAGCTCCAGCTCTCTTCAGTGCAAGTGTTGCTGTCACTCAGCTTTGGAAGCAATCTGGGAGCTCCAGAGGAAATACGTGGAGGCACTGGGTAGGTCCAGCTCTGAGATGAGACAGGAAAGAGGCAAATACAACGTGCAGTTTTAGACAGAGGTGGGAAGTCTTGTTTTCTCACCCCAGGCTCCACAGACACTGGTTTCACTTGACGACTCTTCATGTCTGTGTGTCTAACCTAACACAGCCTGGCCTGTGTTCAAGTCTCAGGGGGTCTTTAAATAATTCTGATAGGGATGGATAATTGTTGTAATTAATTCAAGAACGAGAAGCAAAAACTTGAGTGACACAGTCTCTGGAAGCACACCAACCTTTTAAAATCTTATCCATGTTTTTTCAGTTTTGAACATGGCTAGCAGATTTCCTCCTCTGCTTGACTAACTATAAAGCCCAAGGGCAACCAAACAGAATTTGACCAAACCAGCTGGACAGTAAATTCTTACTTTTACACATTATTAAAGCTGGACTAAATGAAAGAGGTCATTTTCCTTGCAGATGCTCCTGCATGCTCTTTTTGTTTTAGAAACAAATTGTTAATTTCTTTTTTTCTATTTGAATAAGGCATGAACATAAATTCCTATAACGACACAGCCATTTGGTGCCAACTGCAATAAAATGTCATGACAACAAAAGAAATTATTATTCATAAGTCATCATTTAGCTCTGTCACCTCCCTTCCTCCCAAGTAAGCATCCCCCTCTCTCTGCCTCCAGCCTTCCTTCCTACTCCTCATAAAAGAATTGATGGAAAAAGAGATTCTTAATCCATGGGCAGTGACTTTCTCCAGGCTTTTTTTGTTGGGGGCTTGCACGGACTTTCTGAAGAGCCCAAACCTTTAAAAACTGCCAAAGGAGAGGTTTTATCTCAGAGTCAAATGATCTACAGAGGTCAAGACTGTTGGGAAAGCATGACCTGCATCTATATTAGTCTGAGAAGTGATCTCCAAAATAAGCAGTTCAAGTATTTAATCTAGGAACACCTGATTATTGTAGGTCACTTTTCTTGTTCAGCTTCTCTCTAAGTGAATTCTACATGTATATTCAATTTTGGCTTTAGGAAACATGTACCACGGGAGTTGTATTTCTTCAATAAATTATATCACAGCAGATGCAGTGCAGAACACCGTCTGACTCTGATGTCACCAGGCAGTAAAAACAATATCCTCTACCCAATATATACTTTGTCATTCTCTGATTGGGCTTCTTCACATTTCTCCCTTCTTGCATTCCCAAAAAATCCTTGTGTGCCTTCCATCCAGAACTATTGTCTCACTGTATCAGGAAGCCCATACATCAACAGCTACAATAAGAATTAGATGCTGAAGAAAATTCTCAGAATAAATAAATGGCAAAATCCTGATGTGTGAACACAGTAATGAGACCCTGAACTGTGTGGTGCATCTGAGAAAACTGAGAAGCTTGGATTAGGTTAGGTTAGATTAAATCTAAGAATAAGATTTACTCTGACAGCTGGGTAATGTAATTTTTTTTTTTTTTTTTGTGAAATGGTAGCACTTTTGAGTTGTGTGTCCAGGAAATTTTATGAGTTTGGAAGTGAAAAGGCTAGTTTCTTAAGTCTGCCTTAAAGAGAAACAGAAACAATGTCTTCATTTTTACTTAGTAATAATAGAATTCATGCAGAATTTGGAAAATACAGGATCAAATTTTGCTCCTAACAAAAAGTAATTTAAATCTTTCTCCTCCCACAGCAATCCTCACATCACTCTCAATCACTGTTCAATAAAACAAAGTATGATTTCAAGTGAGTATGGCAATCTTATGTCAGAAATGTTGGAGGCTCCTCCAGTCTCTCCTTTGAGAACTGTGATTTAAATATACATCATTCCATGTAACAATATCAGCACTGGTTATCCCACACACTTTTTTTGAGGTGTTCACTTGGGAAGTGGTAGTTATTCTCTAATTTTTTGAATCTTAATCTATGAAAAATGAAAGAGCTGAGCCATAATGCTGCACTTACGGCATTCTTCTGGGTGGGATGGAGCAGGTTCAAATGTCCTCAGCAGAGTGATGCATTGAAACTCACCCTCAAATCCTGTAAAGTCCTAAAAGCCTTGAATCCTGCCCTGAGTTTAATAGCTTATACTGACAGGATATTGAGTCAGAATGGCATGAGACTGTTTTCAGGAGCTGCTTTTTTCAGGACTGTCTTTTAGGTTGGGTTTCTGTACAAAGGAACAGGTTTTCAGTTTTTAGCCTTTCCAGACCTGAACTGATGTACCTCTTGCACGTTGTCAAACACCACCTTCTTTTTCTCCCTCTCTCCTTTTTTATTCACTCGTGGAACTAAAATAAAAAAATTTACAGTTCTACTCTTTTCACAGCCCCCTCACAATCTATGCCAGATTAGTTATTGCTATCAAGCCTTTTGTGAACCTCACACTTGAGCCAGCTGCAAGAAAGTCTGGAAGAAGGAGAGGACAAAGATCAGCTGTGTCCATCAACACACAAGGGTGGCACAGGGAACACCCTGGGCTGTGTCACTCAGGATTGGAGTAACAGGCAGCAGAAACCCAAAGTGGGCAGGGATACAACTGATGCTTTGACAGCAGGAAAGAGATAACAGGCACAGGGTGACCTATCAGTGCTCAGGCTTGGTGGGAGGAAAGGAGAACCCTCCACTGATGCCAGTCATATCAGCATCAAAACAGGGGGTATCATTTTCTTGGCAATCATGTATTAAAGAGGACTTGGAGAGGCTATCCAGGACCTCTGAAGAGGCTGCACTGTTCAAGAATAATATGTGATGTATTTTACTGGTTTGGATGCTTTGGGGTACGTCTGTAACTCAATTCCCATCCTGTTTTTCTGTAACATTTACAGGCTGTTTTCCCTTTCCCCACACCAGAATGATTCACATGAGAAGGCCAGCCAGTTTTTCTCTATTAAAAAAGAATCAGGATTGTAAGGACCGTAAAATTATGTAAAATGCTCAGCCAAAATGTCTCTCAGTGATCAGTTTGAAATCATCCCCACAGTAAGAAGACATATCCTCAGTTCAAAGGAGACAAGGGACCATCTTGTACTATGCCTTAAAGAGCTGCTAAATTAGACTGGGTTGTGATATTAACATAATGCTCACATTTAACATATATGCTGCAGTAATTCCCATGAGTTGGCCTTTAAATTGCCTCAGCTACTGTAGCAGAACAAACTGGTTCAGAGACAAGGAAGAATGTTCACATACTGCACTTGCAATGACTGTGGCAGTGGTCTCATTGCAATAAACACAGTGAGGGTCACAGTTCTGGTCTGAACAAATTTGCTGGTTAATACCATTACAACTCTCTCTGTCAGAGAAAATGGAATGGGTTTTTTTTTTTTTCATTTTACTTATTTTTTACATTTTATTTTATTTGGAAGTCACTGGGAAGACTGTGACAAGCCCTATCCCATTGTTACACTGACATTCAGTCACATTAATTCCCCGGGGAATTTTTAAGAGCTTTGCTGATTCTGCATGCCCAGCTGTGTGAACAGAGCTTAACAACTTGGGTTTCATGTGGAAAAAAATGCTTTTCTCCCATAACTTTGTGGTAATTGACTTTGGGAAAAAGAGAACTTCAACTTTGAACATTTTAAGTCATATAAGAAAGCTGCAATAATTATATTGAGTAAAATTATCTGCTTCTGATATCTGCAATCTGGGCATGTTCTTAAAATACCCACAGTCTGAGTAACTGTGCTGATCATGTATTAAAGCTGTGGGGAATCTTTAAGCTATGTTTACATTTTAATTGACAAAAAAGTCAATAATCGCAATGTATATGGACAAGACATAATGAAATCATGCTGCACTTTCCCTGCTTCATTACAAAAGTCTCAAGACTCAGAAAAAAAAAATTAAAGATTCAATGTATTATTCTTTTTTCTCAGAAAAAAAATATCTCTGGGGGAAGCCATATTGTATTGTTCTAAGGCCCAGCTTTAATGAGTGGAAGTTCAGGATATGTGGAGCCTACTGGGACTGTACTGGTTTTTTTGTGATCTTACCCACATTGCTGGCTTGGAGCAGCAGGAGATGGTGCTGCAGACAGTTCTGACATTCATGTTACAGTTTGCTTCTTCACCAGACTAATTAAAAAAAAAAAAAAAAAAAAACAAAAAAAGGAAAGCAAACTTACTCTAAGTCCATGTTAAAAAAAAATCAAAAGACGAAAAGCTGCATTAATTCACTTTGAGATTTTGGGTCACAAGTCCCCAGTTTGTTGTACATGTAAAATAAGGTGGGACAGTTTCAATCTCTTTGCAGAAGAACATTGCAATACTAATATCACAAGGAAAGTGACTCTGCTGAAGGTAGAACTATTTCACATTTAGTTTCACATTGATCCTTCTCCTTAATGGTTTTGTCATTCAAGTCATTACTCTGTCGAGACCACTGGTCTAAATTCAAGTGACATATTTGACTTACTATTTTGTACACTTTTTTCTGGTTTTATTCCCTTTGTGGATGCCTTTTCAGGAGGACATCAAGTACAACTTGCTTGTCCAAATTTTCAAACTCTTCTAAGACTATTTCTATAGTTTCTCACATACCAAAAAGGAGCTGTCAGTCTCAACTGTAAGGCTGTAATATGGTAACCTATTTAACAGTAGTCTCCTTTGCAAAATTACCTTTCAGGCATTTATTTTTTTTAGATTTTCCTAACCCATGGCAGCAAAATGAACATAATAGAGAGTATTGAACATTTTATGGGGTGTGTTTGAATGAGTGTCTGGGAAAGGTCAGGCTTCCACAAGGCAGATCAGCCACCACTGGAGTGGGAGAAATGTGCTCTGCTTCATTCGTGTCCCACCTCATCACTTTTTTGGATGAGAGCAGAATTAGTTTGAGTGTCCTCTCTCCAAAGGAAATTGTGAAAGCCACCAGTATGGGCAGGGGATAATAACAGTGTGGGCAATGGTAGTTTCTTTATAATTTTTAAAACTAATGTGTATTTCTGCCTAAAAAGCAAAACCTAACAATCCTCCCCTATTATCTATTTTTAGCATTTAAGACAGGCTTCATTATTTCTTTCATCTTGACCAACAGATTCTAGAAAAGCTCCTTTTAAATACAGTTGAGGCTATGCCAGTATAGACAATATTTCTCCAGCTGATGCCTCACAAAATTTCTTTCCCCTGGGCTGACACTCCACTGTGTTCCTCTGTTGCCCCTTTCCTTGTGCTTCAGCTGCAGACTGGCTGTGTGCGAGCTGTGAAAATGGACAAAGACCATTCTGTGTCCCTGTCCCCTGATGATACAGCACGGCCTGGCTTCACACACTGGGCCTTGCTTCCCTCCAAAGAACACCAGGATGAAAATACCCAAACTGCCCATGGGAAACAGGCCTGTGCAGCCTCTTGAACTGCACCCAGGTATTGTCTGGATAACCCTAAATGGCACAAGGCAAAACAGGGATGGATCATGGCAACTGTTAAATAACAGAGATATTGGTGTGCTCAGGCTCTGACCTGTTCCCTGGATATGGCTTTGTACACCACTGGTGTGTAGACATGATCTCTGGGGCTGGGGCCAGCTTTTATTTTTGTTGGTGAATCAGTGTTAGCCCAACAGGTTCTTTATTACTGACAAAAGCTCTTTGGAATGATGGAAAAGGTATCCAGTTACTACAGTACACTTCAGATTTTCCTGGGAAACTTAGCTTGTGAAATTAGAGTAAGATGAAAACGACTTTGCAGTGATACTTTTCTGCATTTTTAAAAATTATTATTTTTCTTTCTGTAACCTGAAACAAAAAGTCTTGAAGTCTTCTGAGTGAAACTACTAAAACCATCTGTAATATTTTCTGTTCAGCTGGAAAACAGAGAATCATTTTTCTTTCTGAGTACCATCGAAAGTGTGGCTGTCCACACAGCCCCTGTCAAGAAATAATATGGATGATCTAAGAGAAAGAAAAGCAAATCAGGAAACTGCCTGCAGAGATAAGAGGGAGGAGGATTTAAAAGGATAGTGTTTCCATAAATCAAGGCAACCGGTGACAGCTTTAAAGTAAGGGTCAAAAACATTGCGAGAGGTGTCACTTGGCTAAGAAGTTAATCCAAGTTTCCATCTCTCTGTCTTTAGTGCTTGTTCAAGTGGAAGTTAAAGATCTCATGGCATTATTTTGGGATCATAAGAGATTGATATCCTGCCCAAATTCTCCTTTTCAGGATCATCAGAAACCTTTGCACCAGTATCAATGCACACAGATTTATGTGATTGCAATGAACAAAGGGCCACATTTGTCTGCATACCACTGCTACAGTTTATTCTGTTCACATGGCAGCAGAGAATTTTAAACTGGCACGAGAATTCTGGGTAGTGTACACTGCAAAACCCATCAGGATGGGTTTGCAATAAGAAAAAAAAAGAAAAAAAAAATAGAATCTCTATCAGAGAGAATTCCAAACAACCATAAGAACTGACCATCAGAGAACTGAACCAAATAAGAGGTTTGGCACAAATTTATCAAAAATTCCCTGAGATCCACTGTCTACGGGAAGATGCTGTCACATCTTAATTGAAATTAC
Organism: Alaudala cheleensis; assembly: GCA_013398995.1. Taxonomy (NCBI): domain Eukaryota; kingdom Metazoa; phylum Chordata; class Aves; order Passeriformes; family Alaudidae; genus Alaudala; species Alaudala cheleensis. Next base: position 47,082 of record VWYE01000386.1, on the reverse strand, counting down.
TCTTTCCACCTCAAAAAGGTGGAAACAGCTCTTGGGAGTCTGAAACCAAAGAGCTGAAATACCAGCATTATATTTTAAGGACTGTTATTTTCATTGCTTTACACAGAGTAAGTAGCCTTTACTCATGGGACCTCCTTTAATGTAGGATTATTTCCTTGGAAATGAATTCAGTTGGTAGGTTTTGAAATGGAAAGTGCATGAGATAATTGGCCTGAGGAGGTGGCAAATGGTTCTTGTGTGTCAATGAAGCAGAAGTCAAACACCTCTGCTGCTCCCACAGCATATCAGCAGCAGCAAAGGTGTGGTATAAAAATGCAATTAATAAAAAAATCTCTAAAATAATATGATGAAAGAAAACTAAACTGTGGTAAGTTTAGGTATGACCCAATCCTGAATCATCCCTTCTTAATTTTACTGGCAATTGGTTAAAATGCTAAAGGGCTCTAATGAGTGAGAGATCTATCCAGTGAGTTAATTTTGCAAATAAAGACTTGATTTAATATTGCTCTCTTTAAAAATAGAAAACAAACTGTTCCATGTTCAGAAAAAATAGATCTATACAAGCTCAGTAGGGAAGCATGGTGCTCAGGAAGGGGAAGCTAAGGCAGTTGATAACACAATTTCATTGCTGTAATGCTGCCATGAGTCTTGCCCTTCTATTTTCATTACCCAAATGGAAAAAGGGGGTATGAAAAAGGTTGAGGAAGTGACATTTTTCAGTATTAATAGCAAAAGAAGGAAATTAACTGAAAGGCACTTAATAGCTGGAAAAAATTGAAAATTCTGATCCGGATTTTCCTCATACACCAGTCTTACACCAGTAGTAGACTGCTGGAAAACTCTCAGGGCTTGATTCCCAGAATGATGATGAAGTGGAAAGGAGTTTCTTTAGGTGGCTGAGTTCCTGTCTAAATGATTATTTGCATGCTAAAGAGATTTTTGGTTTAAGTGGACTTTTGGTAATCTGCAGTCTTGCAGAGAAGCCTTTATTATTCAAATCCAAATATAATAAGTCTTTTTTCGAAGACTCCTTTGGCTTCCACCAGCTATATTCTGACATATCCCCTGGAGTGAAAGCAGCTCTTTCTAAAGGGAACAATATTGCAGGTGGAAGGTGGAATTTAAGTGGCTTCTCTAAGGGAACACACAAGCTGGAGAGGTTATGATGGGGGATGCCAATTCACACAATCCCTGGAGAGGCAACAAGGAGATTTGCATCTGCATGAGATGATTTCAGTTTTAAAGTGAAACACATGTGTTAGTGAGCTTGAGGCAAACTGACAGCATCTTTGTAACAGAACTGGAAATTATGAGCAGCAGGAGTGGCCTGGCCCTACAGAGTGCTAATGTTTAATCTACTTATCGAGATAACAATCAGGGAAGAAGCAATAACATAAAAACAGTGGGGTTTCTTCCTAGGTAACAAGCAAATAAAGGAGAAAAAAGGCTTCCTGATTGATGCTTCAGTGATTCCCCAGACCATGGCAACTGCCTTTGCTTTGATGGCTAATTCCTGGTGGGCACTGGGAGGTGGCTTTTCTAAAAAGGTGTTGAGGTAGCAGAAGGGCTTCAACATTTGAAGAGTGTTCAGCTGCAGTCATGACAACTAAATGCAAAAGACTATGATTGAAATCTATGCAATACTACTATGAAATCAATGATTTCTTGCAGTGAGAAAGCTGTCAGGATTAATTCAGGAAGAAAGCAGAACACAGTCCAAAGGGTCAATACTTGAAGCACTGCATGTTTGGAGTCATTAGAAGTCAAATTAAGCATAAAATGATATTTTAGAATATGCAAATGCCTGCCATTAATAACAATTTTGAACTGTAATGGAAAATTGCTAGTTTAGTCAGGGAACCTCTACGATACATGGAGATGGTAACAGCCTGCTGTTACATGAGTATTGGTAATGATCTTTAAAACAGTCACGGGCAGTGCAGCTGGAGGGAGCAGGAATCACAGCTGTTTGGGAATTTATTTGAGCTCATGTGATTGCAATGTGTACCAGAGTGGCTATTGCCACCTCACTGATGAATGTCTCATTGTAAATAAATCCCCTGTAATGTCTTAAGTGTTGTTTTCTGTTATCCAAGAACAGAGGGAAGCAGAACAGTGTCAAAATGTCAATGGGATGCCAGAAAGAAAAGATTACCTGTCCTATCTAAAGAAATAAATTACTTTTTATAGAAATACTGTGTTAAAATGTGACTCTTTGGATAAATTATATTTCTTTTAAAAGCTTTTGGAAAAACATTTTAAAATATTTAAGAAGATGACTCACATTTGAATAAATGAAAATTAATATAATAATATTTTTAAATTTTCATTTGGGATAGAGGAAAAAATTACTGATCTGAGAAAAAAGTTTTATTTTTAAATGGAAGCAAGAGCTCTTTTGTGCAGGGAATGAAGAAATCAATAGTTCCCAGTTATCTGCAGAGCACTTTAAACAAGAACCATAATTCCCATATTGCAGGTAGGGTGAATGGACCTCATTGCAACTTCTCTGCAAGTCCAGGATTAGGTGGGAGCAGAGCTGGAACATGTTTCCAGTCTCCAGGAGAATGAGGCCAATCTGGTTTACCAAAGCTGCCTTCAGTCCACTGAGGTTCCTGTGTTCAGGGACATCTCTGTGGGTTGGAGATCTCCCCATTACACTGCAGATCACAGCACAGACTTCAGGTTCCACGTGGAAAACTGCAGCTTCGAATCACAGCCTGGTGCTCCATGTGCCTTCCCACACAGCTGCTCTGGAGTGTTCTGTGCAAATTTGGGTTCGTGGTGATAAAACTGTTCCATTTTCAGCTTTACATCCCCAAGCCTCTGTGTGCTCCTGCCTCACATTTGATGGGCACAGACCACTCCTGCTGTCCTGCAGGAGGACACAGGTCAGTGTCCCTCATGGGGAAATTTGCATTTCTGGAAGATGTTAAGGCTTTGTGATGAGGGATAGGTCAAAATTTGCCTCCCTCATCACCAGGTGGGTGGGAGTGGAGGCAGGCAACTCTCATCTCTACTAGCCAGATCTAAGCAGTCAGTGCCTGTAAGTAAAAAAGGCATCAATCATTTTCATGCTCTGAGGGAAAATGTGGACCAGTTTGATTCCTGCCCTGTCCTGGCAGCAGCTATGCACTGTTCCCTGCTCAGGCTCACATTAGCTTTAAAACTGAGCTAATTCAAAACTTTCCCCCCCCCCCTTTTTTTTTTTCTTTTTCTTTTCTTTAATAGTATCTTTTCTAAAATTCAATTCCATTACTCCAGTTCCCATTTTCCAGGACAGTTTAAGTGTGCTGGCTGCATTACTCAAGTCAGGCTTTGGCTGGTTGGCATTTCTGTCCCTGGGGCGTTTTGCTGGATTACTCCTCTAGTGCCTGTGCTGCTGCACTGTGGGGACTGAGGAGTGCCAGAACAAATGCAGGAAGATGTGCCAGCTCTTGGTACACACCAAAGAATCCTGAAGCAACAACAGCATTTGGCAGAAACAGAGACATTGTTAATAAAACAAGCCACTAAAATCTGTGTTTAATCACCAGAGCACCATCTCCCCATTTGCAGGAGAATTTTCGAATGAGCGGAAAACTGAAAAGGCAGCTTAAAGTGTCACACAGAGTGGGAACAAAGTATGTGATCAGAGGTTTAACTCCTTGAAGCAGAATTTTGCTTCTTAAGTCACTTTCCTCCTACAAGTTGGAAAAAGATCATGCTCAGATGTACGTGTTTTTATCACAATGTGGGTGAAAGGGCCATATTTCAGTTAAATCCCCAGATACCCTCGAAACCATGCTTGTGTTGAAAGATTTTTTTTTAAATATGGAAGTAAAAGAGACCTATTAATGCTACTTCAGCTAGTTGCCAGCACAGATTTCTTTCCTACAGATCATTATCTAGTATTTTGGGTGGGATAGCAGAGTCACTGACAGCTCTGGTAAAGACAGCTCCTTCTTTTGCTGTGAATAATCCACACTAATGTTCTGCCTCAGATTTGTATTTGTCCATAGGTCTAATTTATAACTTCCCACCACACACACCACTGAAAAGGAAGTTTCATACTTAGAAATTGCTGCAATAGCATAGGAATGCAAAATAGTCAGCAAGATATGACAGATATAAAGGCCATACTGGCATGTTTCTAATCTTCCTTGTTCCACAAGAGTGTTTTGTGGGGGTATTGTTTTGTTTTGCTTTATTCCTTCCAGGTTAGGTAAGTCAGTTGTTGATTTTAAGGTATGTAAAACACAAGACAACCGGAGATGTGAATGTGCCACTCTAAACAGAAATGTGACCCCTGGTTTTCCATCCCAGATCTGCAATGCCATGACCACAGCTTTTGAGAATCACACACTCATCTGGGATTAATCAGTGCTGCTCACTGAAGATGGGTAAATTTACAGCTGAGGATGGAGACCCTCTTCTAAGCCATTGGCAGAGCAACGATTGCTTTCCACTGAAACATGGTATGCAGTTGTGAAATGTTTGCCAGGTAGAATTGTAAAGAGTAAATAAAGTTATATATGTGTAATCCTTCAGCTGGACACTTTTACAGGCCAGGTTAGGTTTCCAGGATCACTAATGAAAACGAATTATATCTCCCAATGAGGATCTTGGTAAAATTATAGTGAACTGTCTAGGTGCTCCTGCAATCAAGGAGACAAATACACCATTTTTTGAATGTGCACTTAGAAATATGCAGCAATAAAAAATAGCATTATATAGAATCAGAAGTTATTCTTTGCCCAAAGTACTTCCGAAAACATTTTAAGTCTTCTTTAATTTCTTGGGAAGCAACTGCATGGGCAACTGGCTGCTTCCCAGACACTGTATTAATGCTCCATTCACAATTTACAATTTCCAAGGCTTTGACAAGTCATGAAATTTAGTAAGGACACATCTAAGTTCCAGCTGACCCAGAAATGTGAGCTGCCATTCACTGTGCTGAGTTCTCTTGCTCCACTAATCATCTTTATTTTCCAGTGATTTCTGCGTTTTACTGGGAGTACACGCAGGCTGAAGGACCACACACAGTTAGTTCTTCCTGCTAGGAGGAGACTTTAATAGACTCTTCTATGTTTCCTTATGGTTTGTGACTATTGCACCGCTAAGCCACAAAATGTTGCCTTAAATTAGGGTAACACCTCAGCCCAGGCATGCCTAAACATAATTAGTTTGTTCACATTGTCACAGATGAATATTGTTAAAGCTGTAATTTCTTCCAGGTTACAACAAGATGACTTAAACCGAAACGTTCCCAAACATTCCCGAGGAAAATCCAAATTGAACGAGATTCAAGGTCTCTCCTCAGAGTCGTTAATGCAGTTCCCATCTTCACCATTAGACTCCAACAGAGACTTGCTCCATGCTTTGTTTTCCTTCTCTCTGAATGTGTTCTACTGTTGGCTTGTGGGTTTTTTTGGGTTTTTATTTGTTTTCAAGACCATTCCGTTTTCAAACACCAGAGGCACATACACTGGAAACACCAAGCAGCATTTCAAGGCAGAGAGAAAGAGGAACAGAGTAAACTCAAATCACATCAAGCATTTCCAAAAACCTCTCAGTGTCAGAAAGTAAACACACTGTGCTGCTCAAAGAAAAGCTTGTAGTTCCTAAATATGAAAAAAACAGAGGAGCAAGAACAAATTCTTGGCCAATTTCTGTATTTTTGTCCCCCAAGGATTCTGTGACCTTGCTGATTGAAAGCTGAGATTTTGGGGAATGGGGTAAAAAAAAAAAGGCAGAATCCTGACCCTTATAAGCACCCCATGCAGCTGTAAAAATGAGACAGCAAGGGATAAATCTTGTTCAACTACAACAAGAGTGTTCATTGGTTTTACTGAGTTGCCTTGGTATTAAAAAAAAATCCAACTGGGCCTTGATGTGAACAGTTGTCTCCCAAATACACACTTTGCTTCCCAAAACTTGCATTCTGTTCTTTTATAAAATGTTAGCTTTTCTCTTCAATTGCATAAATGCACATGAACAAAAAAGGTTTCATGCAAATGAAACTAAGAACACATGTTGCATGAACTCAAAAATAGTTCTGGCCCATTTTGTTTCCAAAGGGATCTCTCCACACCTGCTATTACTTCCATCAGACCAAGACCAGCCTCCCATCATGGCCTGGACAGAATTCCATTTGGAACTGCTGTCTAACCAAGTCTTTAGGCAGCAAAATGCAGCACTTTTGGACTGAGCACCTGCAGGGATGCTTTTTGACTGTGGAGCACAAAGCCAAAAGCACGGGTCAGCTGGTCTCAAGGGTGTTAGTGTGGAGTGCTACCAGCTACTGCTGTCCTCTGCTGACTTCCATGGACACACTCCCAGCTGTTCTCCTGGATCTGTGCATTTGAACAAGGGTAGGTGGAAAGCCTGTCCCCCTGCAGGGCTATTTAGAGCCATCAAAAGATTGGCTTAAATAAAATTTAATGTAGTGCAGATTTTGCTTGTATAAAATCTGTCTAAATTTAGGAATATATTATGCAGACTTTTATATATTCAGTAGGTGCCAAAGATCTCATGATTATCCACAGAGATTTTGGTAACACCATTGACAGCAGGTGGAAAAGCCATTCAGCCCCTCTGGGAGCAGACATCTATGGCATGACACATTTGCATGATGCATGCCACACAAGACATGCTGATTATTCAATGATACAGAACAATGGGGAGATGTGTGACAGTGACAACTGGAGCCTGGCTGTGATTCTAGGAAATATTTCAAATGGGATTAGATTAGATTAGATTAGATTAGATTAGATTAGATTAGACAACCTGGCATTTGGCCAGCTGTAATCTCCAGTTTTTACTGTATTCAGTTAATTTATCTAAATGTAGGTATCTGACACCAGTTGAAATGCTGCAGGGAGTCTGACACTTTCACTGGGAGATACAACATGACAGGACTAGGAGATACTACAAAAGAGTTACAGGGGACCCACATCCTTCTCAACTGGCAGGGGGAGGCCAAGCAGCTGCCAAAAGGAACCTGAAATGCCACCAGACATCAAACCAGACTAAATCCTGTGCCAGGTCTCCACTGACTTCTATGAGAGAGAGAACAATGTCTCTCACTCACCTGAAAATATTTACATCATAGTCTCCTAAGTTTAGGGGTCCAGATTTAGACCTGAGCCCCACAAATGCTAACTGCCTAGTTGTTAACAGTTTCTGTTTCTTCCCAATTTCTAAATTCAAAGTAAAAATTTGATTTTTTTTAATTTGAGGTTGTATGGCACAGCACTATCCTGGTATAGGTCATGGAAGTAACGGTAAGGAAACTTTTGTGATTTCTATTCAGAAAATCTATCTCTTAGCCCCTTTTAAACTAATTTCTTCTTGTTCTAATATATATTTTCTTCTCTAGTTTTTCAGCTTGATATAAGTAACACAATGATTTTTAAGGTGCTAAAGTAGAAGGACAATATCAAGATAATCATTCAACATTGTAATTAAAAATGAGTGATGGCAAAATGTGGCAGATGACAGCTGACACACTGCCCACAAAAAGTGGCAAATGTGATCATTGATAGGTGTTGGACCTCATACACAGGGCTATGAATTCAGCCAAACAGAAGAACCAGATCTGGAAAGGAATGAAAGAGAATATTGTGCTGCTTGTCCCTAATGGGATGAAGAACACTGGTTTTATAGTTTCCCTGAACAGGTCATCACCAGTGGAAAGAGAGATCTTAAAAGATGAGCCTTTGCTTAGGATTTAGTAGTCTGAATGGCTACAAGCCAGAGTGGTCTGAAATCACTTTATCTAATTACAAGAGAAAATGTGACTTAGGTTTAAATTATTCTAATATTAGCTATAAACCTACTGTACAGCCAGATGTTTGCTATGAATATTCTTTGTTTTGCTGAAGCTCCATCACTTATTCCCTTATACATTGTAGTTACAAAGCAGTTTTCTGCTAAAGAAACCTTTCTAGTAATGGTCCTGTAAAACTGCTCTGAGATTTTCTATTTTCATGAAGTAGAAGTGTTGTTAACCACAACAATTTCAGCTTTACAGAAATAATTTTCTATGTGTTTTTGCAGCAGATGCATTTATGTCCATGATACAAAAATGAACATGCAATGATAGATGAGAGGAAAAGAAATTGGCTAAAGTTCTCAGCTCTTTATCTGAAATGTTTATCACAGCAAGCCTGCAGATGCTGTACATCCCATGCAACCCTTCTCCAATTCCCATTTGTTTGTTTCCATTTTTCTGAAGTTTCAGTTTGTTTTGTTTACCTTAGATTGGTTTGTGTGGAGTTTTATCCATGTACCAGATAACAAAACTTCAGAGTGACCAGACAGAAAAAAGTCAGCCAAACTCTAGTCATCACCACCGAGTGAAAAAAATTCTCCAAGTGAACAGACCAGAATAATTGTTTCAGGCAAATGAAGCATAAAGCTATTAGCTTGGCTTGCTGTGCTAGATTTCTGAGGACCATATGAAACAATCTTAATTTAAGGAAAACAAGTCCTAGACAGTGGAACTGCTTATCCAGTGACTGATAAGGGGCATTGGTTGACTCCAGGGATGTACAGTAAGATGGTGTGTTTCCAATACTTAGATCTCCAAGACCTTCAGGTGTCAGTATTCATTAACCCTACTCATTTCTCTGTGAATAGAAAATATTCCATAACAAAGTAAATTAATTGAAGTTTTCCAGAGCCTCCACAGCCCAAGAACCATCATTAAAAAATGTCTTCCTTTTTTAAAGACACTTCTATAGCATTATTCAGTTTACAGGAATGTTTATGAGCAGCCCTATGAACATACACACTACCAGATGTAGTCTGGCATCTGTATTAGGAATGGTCAGCCTAAAGTCCCTTTATGTGTGAGAGACTGAACTCAATGGATGATATTGTAATGGGTGACTTCAGTCATCTTCTGGACCTGTCACTGCACAGAGGGAGTCTGGACCACAGCACCCATAAAATCCCTGTGTATGTGAGGTGAACAGGGTAAACCTTCTCACCTCCAGCTGGAATTCAGGGTCTCTCAGCTCTAAAGAAAGCCCTTCACACTTGATACTCCCTAAAAACACTATTAAAAAAAAATAAGGCACAGAATATTAAAGCACTGGCTTCACTGAGGGTGAATTTGTGGTGCAGATCCATACTCTTAAGACTGTGTATGGAGGCAATGCTCTACTGCTAGTGACTATGCTACCAGTGCTTAACATTTAAAAATACCAAGCTAAACAAAAATACCAAACTGTGGTAGCCATCACAATATGCAAAAAGTAGGTTATACATTCACTTATAAATGAGAAACTGTATTGATGCTATTGTGTAAATATTTAGACAATGATAGACTCTAACCACAGAAGAGGAAAAATCAACTTCCAGATAAAAAACCCAAGTTCCAGTTACATGGCTTACACATAGATTTCAATTAATGTGACCTTTGTAGGGTTTAATAGTTCAAGCTCTTCTCATTAACTTTTGTAGCATTTTGTTGTTACAACAGAGAATTCAAACTCCTGAGTTGCCATTGGAAGTACCTAAAGAGGCATTACCATTTTTATTCCAAACATTTAAATAACCTCTGCAAGGGGTCATTTGTTAGCTCACTGCTCAGATATCAGTCTGTTCCATGCTCTAGTTACAAGGAGCAAGGATCTGTTTTCCAAGCTTTTTCTGAGGTTTTACTGGGCCTTTGAAATGTACAAATCTTGTGACTAACACAGTGTTAAAAATATGCAATTTACAGATCACCCATGACAAATGTACTTGATCACATCATGTGGGGAAAGAAAAAAAAAGGATATTTTCTTTCTCTTAGAATTATTTTATTGGACAAAAGCTTTGCTTTCAGTAAAGAAGTTTTTTGTCTCTTAGTATTTGGAAAAATCAGCTATTTCTGAACATTGAATTTTTCATTTAAGCCTGCTTTTCACATTCTTGAAGAAGTGCCAAATGGACATCCCAGAGCCTGAAATATCCCTTTTATACACAATGTATACAAAAGCTTCACAGGCCTCCACAACCACATGACTCAGACTTGAGCCCTTTTCTACCTCAGATGTGCCTATGGTGAAACAGAAATGCATGACTTCTTTCTGGAAGTACTTTGGATGTCAATGGTAGAGTATCTCTGGTATCTTAACACCATCCTCCTGAGGATTTGCTCACTGTGCTTGGCCAACTTACCTCAATTTGAAGCCAAGTTTGCTGCACTGATCCTTTAATTGGAACTATTTAATTTAGGGTGCGTGTTGTTGAATTGAAATTGGCACTCCAGAGAAAAAACTTCCATGACCCTTTACAATGTCTGCTAAAACAGTAGTGGGCCATCTGATTTTCCTTGTTTTAAAATAGGGACACAAAGAGAGTGTGAGATGTCAGTGCTGCTAAACCTAGAACCTGAAATATCAGCTATGTAGGTGATGATTGCTTTGGTAATTAGACAAAAGACAGTAAGTTCTTGAAGCTGCTCAATCTCAGAGATCTTTTGTCTAAATAATTTAATTTCTAGACATGGAGCAGTGAAAGTCTCACTAAAGTCCCTGAGTAGATAAAGGTTTTAATAATTCTGAAGAATAAGTAACAGCCTTACCATGTACCTCCAAATTCCTGACCATTGTTCCAAGTTCTACACATGTTCCAAAAACTTTGTCGAAGAAATTGTGTCATTGGCCAACCTAATGAAAGGATTGTAAAACTCCCTCACAATGATGGGAAGAGATATGGCTCTATAAATACAGAGTATTATCAGTGACCTTTATAGTCACTTCTGCTCATTACAGTAAAAGCACATCTAGTTGTGTACATTAAGGAGAAAAAAAGCATCTTTAGCCTTTAAGATAATATTGTTCAGTCACTGAACCTCTTCTCTGAGGCTTTTATAGTACTTGGGGCACATTAAGACCCTTAACCTTTCTCCACTGATGATTACAAGAGCATTGTCCTAAGTGATTAAGACTCAATGATGCAGGGAAATGGACAAATAACATCTGACAGATTGGAAGAGAAAAAGTCTGGGTTGGAGGAAGTACCTTATCACCCAGCTCACAGTTCCTGCCTGAATACAGGCTTGGAGTGCCAACACCATATTCCAAAATAGTTCTGCCTTGGGAGAAGCATCCCAGTCAAGAAATGCATTGTGGTATTTTGTTGTTTTTTCCGCTTCCAAGTGGTTTTTATACACTTGATATTTAGTCTGGCTTATGAAGAAAGACAAAGCAAGACCAAATGAAGTAAGAAAGGAGCAAACTTCCCTCATTTGCTCCTACTTTCAGACAGGGGCACCTGTCTGGGTGCAGATCTGCATTTGCAACTAAATGCACTGAGACAACNCTCATTTGCTCCTACTTTCAGACACAGGTGATGTGTCTGGGACACCACCCTGCTGGGCAGATCTGCATTTGCAACTGAATGCACTGAGACAATGGGTGTGATTTGCCTTTTTCTTTATGCACAGCATCTTCAATCCCACATTATACTGGACAACCTCAAATTACATTTCACATGAGACCTCATGGACATTCCTGTTTCCTTCAGACCTTGATCCAAGCACTGGAATTTAGCAAGGGCACACCATTGCTTTCAATCCCCTAATTCCTCTCAAAATGAACTTACTTGCAACACTGATTTATTTGGGTTTTTTTTGCTTGAACATGTATTATGTACTCCTCCCAGATTTATCTAATCACATTGAATTCTGGATTTAACAGGAAGACGAATTGTATTCCAGCTAAGCAGAAGAGTAAGATATCTAATTACAAAACTGGAAGCACCTACAAAATAGATTTATAAAAACAAGGAAACAATCTCAAAATGTGTCTTATCCTAGCTGTCATATGGGAGGGTATTTCTAAACTAGCGAACTGAGGAGTTGCTGAATGAATTTGTTCTCCCACTGCATTTCTGCTCTTCATTTACATTTGAGGATTTTCTGCTGAGTGCTGACAAAGTTACAATCTATGTCTCAGGAATCCCTTTATTTCTCTACTGTTTGAGAGCCCCAGGAACAGCGTGGCCTTTCTTCAATCTGTGTGCTGTCTATCAGAATGCAGAAGGAATGTTCCTAAGCTTATTTGAGAATAAATCTCTTTAGGTACAGAGGAATCATGGAGTGCTGATTCTTCTGTCCTGTTTACCTTTTCAGTCAGGAAATCAGCTCAAATGCAGTGATAAAAATGAGTTACAGTAGCAAACCTACAATGCACCACTCTGTACTACGTATCATGAGATGTTTTTGGCACAAGCAGCCATTTTATTTCTGGTTTACTGGCATATTATAGAGACTGCATATAATACATTAACACACTTTTGGGGCTGGGTCACTGTGTCACAGTCCTATTCAGGGAAGCATTTAAGCATCTGTCTAATATGAATCATGTGCTTGGGTCCCACAGGTGCCAATGGAAATTAAGTAACTACTCCAGTGCTGACTTGAACAGAGATTTATTCTTAAACCATGTTTCTATAATAAAATATTTTCCTTTAAACTAATCAGTGATGGAATAAACTAAAATGAAATGCTTCCCATACAGGATTTTAGTTGGTTTTTGTGCTGTTTGTTTTGAGTTTGGGGCTGGTTTTCTTTTGAGAAGCTTTTTCAGAATATGTCAAAGTTTCCTATTCATTAAATGTGTTTGTCTGCAATTATGCAAATATTAACATTAACTTAAAGCCTCTGAGATAGATAACAGTTGCTATTTGTACAGAGATTAATCTGATAATCTTTCACTGAAAGATTTTTACCTTCATTCTGAAAATCATTGATTATCAGCTCACAACAAAGGCACTCCAATTAGTATCACCTATTGAAGGCAAAAAATCTGTATATCTACAAATCATAACAGCATAATAGCCAAGCCTCTAATTCAGATGCTCATTAAAGCCTTACACAACCTCTTGTTTTTCTTTAAGAACTTTGGGCTTTTGGAGTTCACCCCTGTTCCATGCCCAAGCCTGTCTCCAAGCTTGTCTCATCTCCACTGTAGAATTGTCCACAGCTCAGCCAAGCTGCTGTGAAAGGTTAGGCCAGAAACCATTTTTGCCTCTATTTACCTTCCCAAACTTGCTCCTTCCAAAAGAGCAGCAAGTCCTCCTTTTCAGAGCAAAATCCTGGAAGCAGAAACCCAATTTTTTTTTTTAGTTTCCACTTTACAGCTTTCTGTTCTTAGCTTCCTCTTTCACAAATCTCCCTTTTTCTCTTCCTGTTCTCCTGCCTCATTCTCTCCTTCAGCCCATCTTTCCCCTCACACTTACAGAACTTTTCCATGAGGTCTCCATCAGGGAACTGGTTTTCTTGTTCTCAAGAAACAAATTGGCATTCTTCTGTAATGTCACCTCCCAGATTAAATAATAAAAAAAAAACTTTCAAGAACATAAAAAAATGAAAGGAAAATGAATTATATTTCCAACCAGAAGCCAGAATTAATTCAAGAACTGTATTGGAGAAATAGGTGGTTCTTATTCCATTTGCAGGCTAGTCGGGAGCCTGGGTCTCATTTCAGAGCTGGTAATTTCTAATGCTTTTGGAAAAAACAGACAGCCTGCTGTTCTCAGTAATTTTTATAATATTTTCCAGCACTGGAAATTGTTGACTAGCATGGCCTTTGAACAAAAACATTCACTATGCTAAATTTAGTCTACAGCCCTGTAGAAAGTGTATTTTAAAAGAGCAATTACTAGATCAGAACCAGCTCAACCACCAGCTAGATCAGAATAAGACTTCTTTACTTCTTTACTAGACTTTCAGCGTGTGCTCTCTTCTGGAAGGAAAGATCCAAGCAATTTGTCCACCTGGTGCCTTTTATCTACACCATGGACTGAGTGCTTTAGAGGGAAATAGTTCTGAGAAATGTCTTTCCCTTGGTCTTGGCATCAGGCACCAAACACAGGGATTGCACAGGTTTAGAAAGAGAGAGGTTGCCAGACTGGAGAAGAGCAAATGAGCAAATGTACAACCCCAGGAAGGTGTCTACAGAAAAGAAGAATTTTAGATATAAATCTGAATAGCCAAAATTTTTAATGGGCTCCAGGTAGCTCAGCTCTCAGACAAATTTCCCAGGGCTTTTTTTTGTTTTGTTTTGTTTTGTTTTGTTTTTGCCACAAATACTCTATCTGTCCTTCATGACAGAATAAATTTAGATAATCTACATTACATTTTACATACAAAATATGGAATTCANGCCTTTCTTCAATCTGTGTGCTGTCTATCAGAATGCAGAAGGAATGTTCCTAAGCTTATTTGAGAATAAATCTCTTTAGGTACAGAGGAATCATGGAGTGCTGATTCTTCTGTCCTGTTTACCTTTTCAGTCAGGAAATCAGCTCAAATGCAGTGATAAAAATGAGTTACAGTAGCAAACCTACAATGCACCACTCTGTACTACGTATCATGAGATGTTTTTGGCACAAGCAGCCATTTTATTTCTGGTTTACTGGCATATTATAGAGACTGCATATAATACATTAACACACTTTTGGGGCTGGGTCACTGTGTCACAGTCCTATTCAGGGAAGCATTTAAGCATCTGTCTAATATGAATCATGTGCTTGGGTCCCACAGGTGCCAATGGAAATTAAGTAACTACTCCAGTGCTGACTTGAACAGAGATTTATTCTTAAACCATGTTTCTATAATAAAATATTTTCCTTTAAACTAATCAGTGATGGAATAAACTAAAATGAAATGCTTCCCATACAGGATTTTAGTTGGTTTTTGTGCTGTTTGTTTTGAGTTTGGGGCTGGTTTTCTTTTGAGAAGCTTTTTCAGAATATGTCAAAGTTTCCTATTCATTAAATGTGTTTGTCTGCAATTATGCAAATATTAACATTAACTTAAAGCCTCTGAGATAGATAACAGTTGCTATTTGTACAGAGATTAATCTGATAATCTTTCACTGAAAGATTTTTACCTTCATTCTGAAAATCATTGATTATCAGCTCACAGCAGAGGCACTCCAATTAGTATCACCTATTGAAGGCAAAAAATCTGTATATCTACAAATCATAACAGCATAATAGCCAAGCCTCTAATTCAGATGCTCATTAAAGCCTTACACAACCTCTTGTTTTTCTTTAAGAACTTTGGGCTTTTGGAGTTCACCCCTGTTCCATGCCCAAGCCTGTCTCCAGGCTTGTCTCATCTCCACTGTAGAATTGTCCACAGCTCAGCCAAGCTGCTGTGAAAGGTTAGGCCAGAAACCATTTTTGCCTCTATTTACCTTCCCAAACTTGCTCCTTCCAAAAGAGCAGCAAGTCCTCCTTTTCAGAGCAAAATCCTGGAAGCAGAAACCCAAATTTTTTTTTTAGTTTCCACTTTACAGCTTTCTGTTCTCAGCTTCCTCTTTCACAAATCTCCCTTTTTCTCTTCCTGTTCTCCTGCCTCATTCTCTCCTTCAGCCCATCTTTCCCCTCACACTTACAGAACTTTTCCATGAGGTCTCCATCAGGGAACTGGTTTTCTTGTTCTCAAGAAACAAATTGGCATTCTTCTGTCATGTCACTTCCCAGATTAAATAATAATAATAAAAAAAACTTTCAAGAACATAAAAAAATGAAAGGAAAATGAATTATATTTCCAACCAGAAGCCAGAATTAATTCAAGAACTGTGCTGGAGAAATAGGTGGTTCTTATTCCATTTGCAGGCTAGTCGGGAGCCTGGGTCTCATTTCAGAGCTGGTAATTTCTAATGCTTTTGGAAAAAACAGACAGCCTGCTGTTCTCAGTAATTTTTATAATATTTTCCAGCACTGGAAATTGTTGACTAGCATGGCCTTTGAACAAAAACATTCACTATGCTAAATTTAGTCTACAGCCCTGTAGAAAGTGTATTTTAAAAGAGCAATTACTAGATCAGAACCAGCTCAACCACCAGCTAGATCAGAATAAGACTTCTTTACTTCTTTACTAGACTTTCAGCGTGTGCTCTCTTCTGGAAGGAAAGATCCAAGCAATTTGTCCACCTGGTGCCTTTTATCTACACCATGGACTGAGTGCTTTAGAGGGAAATAGTTCTGAGAAATGTCTTTCCCTTGGTCTTGGCATCAGGCATTAAACACAGGGATTGCACAGGTTTAGAAAGAGAGAGGTTGCCAGACTGGAGAAGAGCAAATGAGCAAATGTACAACCCCAGGAAGGTGTCTACAGAAAAGAAGAATGTTGGATATAAATCTGAATAGCCATAATTTTTAATGGGCTCCAGGTAGCTCAGCACTCAGACAAATTTCCCAGGGCTTTTTTTTATTTTGTTTTGGTTTGGTTTTGCCACAAATACTCTGTCTGTCCTTCATGACAGAATAAATTTAGATAATCTACATTACATTTTACATACAAAATATGGAATTCAGAGTAAGGATGCAATTTAGCCCTCCAGTGTAATTTGAAATGACCTGAAGTGTTGCTTCAGAAGATCATTGGTTGTGTGTCAGATCTGACAGTTCTGTCTTGATACTCTCAAGCATCCCAAGTGGTTTTAGATGCCCAAATCTGAATTTATTCTGTCTCTTTACAAGTGAGTTGTACAGCCTCAAATCCTGTTGATGATGTTGACTGTATTGTAAATAAATAAGAAAGGATATTAAATACAGCACATGAAAATGTCTTTATTGTAAGTCTGTTAATCTTGATTGAAATGCCATGCCAAGTCTGTTTTTATAAAATGCTACAGTATCTATATTTTATAGAGAGAGGAGGCCTACTGGACCTTGAACCCACATCACCAAAGGCTGAAAAATAAATGTGGAGGTGAAACTGTTCTGCAGAGGCAGCCAAGGGCTTTTAAGGAAATTAAATAATACAGGTCTATCTGGTGATCACTAACAGTGGTCAAAGGTCTTATCTGGATGTTAGCTTGCTTATTTGTAAGCAGCCCAGGGAACAATTTTAAGTTTTAACAATTTTAACTTTGAAAATTAAAGGGACACCCCTGTGGATGTGACATGAGAAGGAACATGGAAAGGAATATGGATACAGTCTTTCTGAAGCTGAGCAAGAGACCATATTTTGACATGTTGGAAAGTATTTCTGTTCTTGTAAGGCTGAGGTTGGAGTCAGTTCCATTAAACAGAGCTACAAAAAGAAGCCTTTAAAAAATCATGCAGTTTTTGAAAATGCATACATTCCAATCAGGCCTCTTCCATGGGATTTCTGGTATAAAGCTAGTAATTATATTGGAATTTCAGAAACAACTTGTAGAGCTCCCAAAACACAGGGAGGAGTCCCTCCCAGGGCTGGAATATTAAGTTGGCTGGAAGAGTTGTTGGCTTTACAAAACACCCAGGACCATATTGTGATCATATTGAGGCTTTCTTACATTTTTTAAAGATTTACATTAGAGCTCTGCAAGGATACAGGCCACTTATCAGCTAACCCTGAGAAAAATAACTTGTTTAGTGTGACAGGCTTTCTCTGAGGCTGCCAGATAAATTCCATGAGCACACACAGTCCGACTTTTAAAAATGCAGTTTCTTAAAACCTCATTAGTGGCTGGTAACTATGCAAAATGTCATTGCATCATGAAAAATACAGCCATATCATCAATTATTTGTACATAGATCTATGTTTAAAACACAAAGTATCAAGTTTCATTTACTGTGTTAATTTAAGAATTCATTTCATACATCAAGCTCAATGGAAAGAATACAAAGTGGAACTACTTCTGACAAGTCAGTTTAATAGAATAAACCCTATCTAGTGTGCACTTTATTCCAAGTCAGCTGTAAACAACCCTACCCTGCAGCCTCAGGTGTGAATTTTAATAGCATAATGAAACTTTGTGGGAAGAGAGCCCTTGACACTGAAGTTGTTTATGTGCTTGAAGGATATTAATGTTTCAGGTATGGATTCAACGCCTCCACAGTTCTCAGTTATGAAATATTCACTGCAGGTAACTGGAACTGATTGCATCTTTTCATCATTCTTCCAAAGGTGGCCAAGCAGGCTCATGTTTGACTGCAGATTTAAAGGAGAAAAACACAGCATGCTGGTAATGGCATATAGGAAGTTACCATGTTTCCTTAAAAAGTCCCACCTTTCATAAGAACCCAACACCAACACCAGAACTTTCTTTAAACAGGTCACTTTTTGCTTTCCATTTAGACACAAGAGCAGTGTTTCAACACCAAGGAGACTCTGCTGGGAGCAGATAAGTCTGTTGGCTGTTGAACAATCAAAACTCCTTCTCATTTCTCTTTCTAAATGGACCCTTGTGTGTGCACTAAACCTGGTTAATTTACATTGGAAAGAAATTTATAAATGCATTTTCCTTTCAATTACTATCATTTGAAAGACCCAGGAATTGAAATATTAAATATTTTTCTTTAAAACTTGTTGGAAAATTTAATTAACAGCATTAATTCAGGAGTGGTTTATTGAACTCAGATTGTTTTGAAGCATTTCCAGTTCAATGACCATTTTGCTAACTCCAAGAAAGGGTTAAGTGGATTTTTCCCTAAGCTCTCCTTCCCTGTAAAAATACAGTTAAACCACAGCTTCCATGGTCTCCCTTGGAAGAGTGATTCATCTGGTAGACTGCAATTCCTGACTCAGTGAAGTCCCAGAGCTTTAGCTGGGCTAAACTTTTAGGATTACAGTGAGCAGTCCAGTGACCCTGAACCTCAGTTTTCCAGAATGGTCTGCATTTAATCAGTTTTTCATGATCTTTAATGGTTTTGTTGTCTTCAGGGACAGTCTTTCTTGAAGAGAGGTGCACCAGAATTAGTTTTAATGAAACTTGAAGACCTGTTTCCTTCTACATCAGATTTTGTAAATAAGGAGAAAAAGGAAAAAAACAAAAAAAAACCCACAGAAATGAACACTGCAAATTTCTGATCCATGTGATACTTTAGAAGTCTTTGATTTTGACCTGATTAAATCTGTTCCTGCAGCAAAAAATAATGCCTCAGAAACTGGTCTGTTTACCTTTATGAATGCAGATTTCCCTTGTCATCTTCAAAAATCATGTTGATCTGGAATGGGAAAGTTGTCCTAGACAGTTTACAGATTTGTTTCTGGGTGAAATCGGGGTTATTTTTTCCATAGACATGAAAGAAGCACTGCTTGCTCCTGAGTGACTGAGTGTAGATCCAATGGCTCAGTGACTTGAGTGCACAACCTCATTAGGATTTAGCAAAGTTATTGCACATTCATATTTGAGGTCATGTGTCTACATATTTGAGGTCATCCTGTTTCACATGTGAGGCAATGCAAATCAGTTTAAAAATCTCACAATTCATAACCTGACAACTGGTGGTGGGCTAAAAATGTCGTTTCCAGAAAACAGTGACAGACAGTAGTGAGTTAAATGATGATAATTGAGTCTTGTATTCCACATACTGATCCTATGATTTTGAATATTGGATAAACAGCATAAATGTATTTCTATTTTTGTCTGGTGACTTTCTTTCTTTCTTTCTTCTCATGTAGTTGAATAAATCCAATTTTTCCCTCCCCCTGTGTTACACACCTGGAAATGTGCAGTGTTCCAGAGGCAATGGTTTAATTGCTGCTGGATCTAATCTCCACACATCCAGAGACTTTGCTCAAAACAAGGCATG
The DNA here is from genome assembly GCA_013398995.1 of Alaudala cheleensis. NCBI lineage: Eukaryota > Metazoa > Chordata > Aves > Passeriformes > Alaudidae > Alaudala > Alaudala cheleensis. The sequence continues at coordinate 27,567 of VWYE01000386.1, read as the reverse complement.
GGATGTATTGCCTCCTTAATGCAGGTAAATTATAGCTCAGAATGATGGCTGTTCTATTTTTGTTAGGGTTTATTTCCCCCACCCCAGATTTTCCAAGGCTTTTGGGTTAATAAATTAAAGCTTGCTGTCAGACACACCTTCTAAACCAAACACTACCTTATTTTCTTATCGTATTTGGAAATCAGTCATTTTTCCACACCTTTCTTTCCTACTCTCCCTACAGAAAGGAACTTGTTATCAGTTCAAAATACATACTATTTTCATGAAGTGAGATAAGATACACTCATGAAACTCCCTCCAAGCTATTGGGGTTATCTTTATATCAAATATAGCAAGACTTTTGGTTTGAATCCAAGAACTGTCAATTATCAGCAATTCCAAAAGACACAGAAAGAACTACTTGGCCCTCTTTTGCTTGTGATTTTATCTTCTGCCATCCTATTGTGTTCTCTGCTGCAACAATTAGTTTCTTTACATTCTCTGATCAAAACTCTTTGTCTTCAGCTTAACTGCTCTAAATAATAGGGGTGATTTTTAGTACTTTAAGGAGTTCCATCCTTTTTGAGCCCTACTATTGCTTTCTTTCTTTCTTTCATAACTTTTCATGTCAGGCAGAATACTTGTTATCATGTAACATTTCTGAGTCCAGCCTGTTCTACTGACAAAATGTGAATTTGGTGCTCATTAGCTGTCATGCCAGGCTGCACTGCATTCTCATGGATTTTGCAATCAGCACACATAAACCTGAGCCCCTGTGTGTACCACTGGAATCCCAAAGTCAGAGAAAATAAAATTATCATAGCTCCAAACTGATTTTATTTTTTTAAATTCTCACTGTGGAATAAATACATCTCCTCAATAGCTGGACAGATTTGGAGTAGAGGCCTCAGGAATATTTCTCTGATCACTTCAGTGCTATTTTAAAGCTCCTAATCATATCTGACAATGGAAGTATAAACACTTGTGCTCGGATTTCTGCAGCAGACATCAAGAGCTGAGTTTGCAAATGTCAATAGACAGAAATAAAGACTTCCAGGGTGTAATACACTTGACCTATTTTTGACATTTATTTTAAGATGTGATGAAATATATCTTTGCTAACTAGCTCTGCTGTGTGCAGAGAGAGTCTCAGGTGACCAGCCACAGGTTTTGATGTTGAGATTTTGTCAATTAGCACACCCCAAATAATACAGCATACACTTACTTACACTCTGCATAAATAACTTTAATCCTTAACACATATAAAGGCAACACTAAGCAAACCATGATTTTAAGCTGTATCCAGGAGAGATCAAAGCATTAGAAGTTACCAAGAACACATTGGTATTTATAGTACCAATGAATGTAACTGGTGGTATCAATCCAGTGTAAGATCCAGAGTTTGAACAAAAAGTCTCAAAATAAGCAGCCCAATATTAGAAATGTGGTAGTTTTACAACCAGAACAGTATTTCCTGGATTTCTTCAGGAGATTCATTGTTTAAAATCCCCAAAGAACATCTAATAAACACAATCTTCTTCCATTTAATCAAAGAAAAAAAGCATTTCTTTCCTACAAGTCCATTTTCATCTGACATATGAAAGATTAATTCAGAACTTTATTGTCTACTCTATTAGGAAAAAATTCTTGTTTGGATAAAAAATTTCCATATTCTACTCTCAAACAATGATTTGTTTGTGCACAAGTGAAATTATAAGGTCTGAGATGTATATTTATATGAGCATAAGACTTTTACAAATGTCTTCTGCAGATAAGATTCACTCAAAACACTTACTTGAAGTAATACATCATATTAGACACTGGTCAAATTTAAAGTACATATTTAACATGGTTCATTGTCATTTTTCTAGACCTGATAACAGCAGCATAAAACTCAAGGACTGTAATAGTTTAAATATTATTTTTATTTCCTCTTTTTGATCAGAAATGCTTTACTAATTACATATCCCACCAAAGCTTGCATTTTAGTTCATCCACCCTCAGCCACAGGAACTCTAAAACAATTTGTTTTACTAAAAAAAATAATAAACAATAGAAGGGCTTGTACACACACCTCAGTCTAACATAAATCTAGAAGTGTTACATGAGCTGAAATGAATGTTGGGCAGATAACACTCGTGGAACCTGAAAGCTTTCTCCTAAGCAAACCAAGTGTCTCAATTTGTTAGACTTCCAGGATAATCATGACCTTTGCAGGCAGATTTATATTTATTGTGGTATTAGATAGCCCATTTTCACTAGCAAGATCTTTAATGTTTCCACTGGGACATGCTCTGAAAATTTAAGGCTCTTTCTCTTGCTGGTGCTTGTGAGTGTGATTAAAGCATGGTCAGTGTTGGGAGTGCTGCTTTGGTTTGAGTGGGTTTTTTACCCAACTTATTCAAAGCAATGACACACACAGACATTTATTCTTTACGGTGATAAAACCCAAAGATTTATTCTCACAAGCAAAATGAGGGTTAAAGTGGGTTAAGTGCATCTGTATTAGACATTTCCTCCTTTTGTCCATGAAGATTTCAAGTTGGCAGTATTTTAATGAGCTTAATTTGGTCATATAAGCACTTTCAGTCTTGTTGAAAATGTCAGAATCTCAGTATTGTGTGTAATGACTGACAGTACAATTGTATTAGACACAGAAGGTGGAGTTGGGGCTCGGTGATTTTTATAGCTGGTCAAAATTATCATCCAAAAAGAATATTTCTGTAGCAAAGCATATGAATGTGTCTCAGTATTACAGCATTCACAATAAAGTTTATCATCTTTATTATCTTCCAGTTTCTTCTTAAAAGGTCAGCATATGAATTTTATGTTATTTAAAGATATAAATAAGATTTTGTGGATAAAAGTATGATTTTGCCTAGTAGAGCATTTTTTCTTCATCTGCTCCCATTAAATGGATGGAAGATTCATTTGTTTTTCACAGTTTTAAGAGTTTCAATAGAACTAAAAATACCAATATGCTTTTTTTGCTATAATTACTATTTAATTGTATCAGATCTTTAGTTGTACTGCACTTGACAGTACTCAAATTTCAGGGAATGTGTTTGTTCAGCATATGAATTTTAATTGCACATCCTTTTCATAAGATGGTAATTCTACCTTAAAAAAAAAATCACCTGAAACCAAGAAATAATTTAAGAAGCCAGGTGATACNGAAGATTCATTTGTTTTTCACAGTTTTAAGAGTTTCAATAGAACTAAAAATACCAATATGCTTTTTTTGCTATAATTACTATTTCATTATATCAGATCTTTAGTTGTACTGCACTTGATAGTACTCAAATTTCAGGGAATGTGTTTGTTCAGCATATGAATTTTAATTGCACATCCTTTTCATAAGATGGTAATTCTACCTTAAAAAAAAATGACCTGAAACCACGAAATAGTTTAAGAAGCCAGGTGATATTATCTTAATTTCAGAATATGGACATAAGCATTCAAATGTTACCTTCTGTTTCAGCTAATTCTAATCTCTGCCAGGGCAAAGACAACAGCAAACCAGCTTCACTCTGGAAGAGCTTGCTTGGTCCATACCAATTATTGCAGCCAATCAGGTAATTAATCCTAGAGAATTTTCCTCTTCTACAGGATTCCTGCTTATCATCCTTGTCTGTGTGTGAAGGCTTTCTGGCCAGGCACTGCAGTAGGCAAGCCAGTGTCTACAAGAGCATTACTTTTGTCAGGAAGGATGCAGGGAAGTTCTTGAAAGCATTTGCACATCTCATAAATACAGAATCTAATTTATTTCCTTAAACTTTTTACTATATTTATCCTGATGCATTTTTCAGTTGCTTCTACTTCTTGACAATACTTGATCACTTACTACAAATGCTTAAAATTTTGTGATTATTTGGTGATGGACTTGTTTAATTGCTCTCTGTACAGAGTCTGCCAAGGATGGCATTAACCCACCACACTGCTAACTGTGTAGAGCAAGTAACACCTGATTAAGTGGAGGAGTCATTTAAGAAAATAACTTTTCTGAGTCCAAACCAGCCATAGGCAGGGCTCTCTGTGACTGCCTGGTTTAACTTACTGAGAATTCTGTTTCAATGAAGAGTAAGGAAGAAATTAACTTTGGTAAGTTTCTCCCCCTTTTCTTTAAGCTCTTGTTTTAAACTTTTTTTGTAAACACTTCTATTTAACTCAAGAAGATCCTTTCCACTTTGATATTATGTTCTGCCTCTTAGTTAAGACGCCAGCTAAGCCAAAACCTCCATATCCCAAAAAAGTTCCATGTGTGTTTAGAACACCTGACAGTTTCAGCAAGGGGTGTAGCCCTTCATGAGTAAATAAGTGATTTCCTGGCAAATAGAGATGCCATTCAGAGCATGAGGTTACTTTTCAGAACACTGAATCTGTGCCAATGAAAAAGTATGACGACATTGCAGTGGTTCCTCTTAGTGTCAAAACAAGAGTAGTAGAGGTAACACAGGGAAATGAGAGAATAAAAAGGGATTATTCCTTTCCTACCTCACCCTCCCAATCTGTCAATGTAATATCATGAATGTGAGGGAGGAGAATTTAAACGACAGAAGGAAAGGGGAAAAATAAAGAAGACACTAGCAAAGCAAAGCAAAAAAAGGGTGAAATGATTCACCAGATCAAATCCAAAGTTCTCAAGGAAGTTGAAAGCTTCAGAAGACCAATTAATTTAAATTTAAATTTAAAAAAAAAATATAAATATATATATAAATAAGCAAAATTGTCTTAGGATCAGAGTTCTCAAATTAGAGACAAAGAGAATGGAAGAGTGGGCATATTGCCAGGCAGATTCCCAAGAAGCAGTGGCAGTTAAGAGTCAAGAAGTTTCTATCTCTCCTAGAAGCAATTTTGATGAGGGGCACAGATGGACCGCACACGCAGAAGCAGAAAATGGGGGCTATAGTTCCTGGGAGCCATAGAGCCAAATAATTATTACTGTGTCCTATCCCAAGGCCCCCCATTGAGAAGCAAAGAAAAATTAGTTTGAGAATCAGTGACCTATCTGGAAAAAAATTTGTGTTGCTGCTGCCTAAAGAATAATCCCTCCATACCCCCTGCTGCTTCCTACAGGGAGCTTGTTTGGTGGTGAAACTGGGTGGCCAGAGGCTAATAACTTACTAAAAGCCTAGAGAAGAGGACTATATTTTCTTTGAGTTATGCCTAAACTATTAAATATTATGTGAATAAGTTATCTCACCTACCAGTCATCTTTCTTATCTCAGCAAGAACTATGCCATCAAATGAGAATTCTCTGCTTGTCACCATTACCAGTTATGTGTCTTAATAAACACCTGTCCTAACCTCATGGCTTTCTTCTGAGCTGAGTATTTCCTTATTCACCTGTGACACATCCACTCTGCCTTGTCTTCTGACATTCTCTCCTCTTCCAGCTGTGCATTTCCGGGCGTTTCCTTAAGCCTCAATGTCACACTGTAAATAAGCTGTAGTGGTCACTCCCTATGGTGCCTCACAGAACAGATTCTGTAGGCTAAAAGCTCCTATTCATGGCAAAAGCAGGACTAAACTGATGCTCTGAACACCTAGAGGTCAAAAGTCTTTCCAGAGAAGCATATTAATGTGTCTATAACTACTAAGCACAGCAGCAGAGTGTATTATATTTAGTATTTCATTGAAGCTTCTCATTTCCCTTCCATCCTTGCCCAGGGCTCAAAAGATGGGCAAAACTTTGACAATTTCCACTACTGCATGAGTGTTATCCAAAGTGTATAGCATAAATCAGGGCAGGGGATGAATGGCTGATTGTCTCTGTTCTAAATATTATCCTTTCAGCAGTGCAGAAGAGGACTCCAAGCCCTGGGGGACCCTTCAGCCATGATTGTTGCAGAGACATAGCTCTTTTGAGGAAACCAGAATGCTTCCATTAACTCGCCCATCTCTGAAGCTGCATCTTTATCGAATTTCCAATGTTACATAATATCCCTTTCTGCTACTAAAAAAAGAGATGTGAATGAAGTTTTTGTGCCCTTTTTTTTTTTTTTCCCGTTGGTTAGGTCAAAATCCCAGGAAATACAAAGGTTGAGTGTATCTACCATTTGAGCTGTGTTCAGGAAACCATAATTATTTGAGGCCATACTTTTCCCAAAAAGTCAGAACCTTTTTACTGCCATTAGTAAGAGGAAAACTAGATGAGGGCTGGTTATGAAGTGGTATAAAGCACAATGAGTTGAATTGTTTATTTTGTACCTCCTCACATCAGTGATGGGAGAACAAAAGTGGCTTTAAGTTACTTTGGTGCTTTTTATACACTAGACCCTGCCAGAGAGCTGATTAGTCAGTAATGAGTTAGAACCAAGTAGAAGAAGTTGCATGAAAGAGTAAAGTTAATGCACAGGTTTCTTGTCTGGAGTTGCTGTCAGTTTTAGTCCAAAAGGCCTTACACAGCTGTGCTAATATAGTTTGTATGTATAGAGAGAGGTTATGATCTAAAATAATGCAGTGTATTTAATTTATATTTTTTGCAGATATTTATTCTGAATTTGGCCTGTGAAAGCGCCTAAGAGATTCCATGGAAAGTCAATATAACAATTCATTAAGGATTGTGGCATATGGTATAAAGAAAATAAATTTAAATTATTCATTATACTATTCATAAAGTGTAATTTATACTCAAATTTTCAAAATTGTTAACATGACTTCCTCTCTAATTTTTGGACATGGTCAGTGACCATTGTCTTGCATGAAGAACTGCATCAGAAACCAAATATATCATCTCTGAAGGCAGGGGAAAACTGAGGGAGAAAACCTGGGTGACACAAACAGAGCTTCAAAGAGGAGTCAAATTTTCAGTGTGGAGCAGGAAATTCAGTTCAGCTATGGTGTTTGCTAAAGGCAATCTTGGCTTATATATAAATTATATATAAATAATTATATATAAATTATAAGCTCCAGAAATAGTAAAGGAAGTTGAGGTCAAGCAAATGTGTCCTACTGAGAGAAGTCTAACTTATTTGTATGTTGTTCCTGCAACTTGCTTTGACATAAACAGAGCAACCACAGGTCAAACAGAGAGCTTCTGCCTTCCAGGCACAGCTCTTGAGTTTATGGCCTCCTCAAAAACCAAAGCACTGAAAAAGTTAAAAAAACCCTGAACCCCTGTAGGCATAAGAGATCCCTTTAATGGGTTGACCATGGAACAGGCAATTTTATGGATCTTAAGGGTGACACATCATTTAAGCCTTCCCATAGATCTGTAATGGTTCTGTAATCAGCATAAACCAGGCTAAATTTAATTTTATATCTGCTTGATGCCTATCAACACGTACATAGATTTGCTTCCAGCAAGGAATATTTTGCCCCCTTTTAAAATCAGAAGTACTAACACATGGCTTATCTAATATCTAGGAGGTTATAATAAAGAGATAGTTGATGGCTGATCTTTTGCATAATATTCCTAAAGATTGACCTGATTACATTGCAATCATCTGTTCCCCCCTCAAATTCCTCCTTCAGATACTTCTGCTATAAATTGTTGGGAAATTCCCAGTCAGCAAAGAACATCAGTGATTATGTGAATAGGTTTAGGTATAGCACCATTTGTAAAATTCAGTCTTCTAGAGCCAGTTTATTTGGCTGTATATTTAACTAATAATCAATTAATAATGTGTGATTAGGCCCTCTAATTTCAGCAATTTCAAGATTAGAAATCTAAGCTCCTTCTTACATAAAGAGGACAGAATGGACATCTCAGGGATGGATTCACTTTGGTATAAGAGAGGAATATAAGATGGATAAGAACAAGCATCTTCTGGAAGAAGTTTTTCCTCCTTTGTCTGTGAAGGTAGACTCAAGATTACAGCACCAAAGACAAGGTTGGGTGGGATGAATCTGATTCCACCTGACCACATCAAGCATGCACATTGAGCTACCAGCAGTTTTATCCCCATATCTATTGATAAGGAAAGAGAATATGTCTCATTAAACAGAAGTATGTGCAGGTTTTGGCTGGGGTCAAGTTAATTTTCCTCAGTGTGGCTGATACAGGGCTGTGTTTCAGATTTGTCTTGGACACAGGGCTGATGATACAGAGGTGTTTTTGTTATTGCTGAGCAGGGCTCACATGAGCCAAGGCCTTTTCTGCTTTTCATACACTGGCAAGGGGTGCTGGGGGTGCTTGGGAGGCTGGGAGGAGACACAGCCAGGACAGGTGACCCCAATGGACCAAAGGGATTTTCCAGACCATGAGATATTGTGGGCAGCATATAAGGCAAGAGGAGGAAGGAAGAATGGAGGGACACATTTGGAGAGATGGTGCTTGTCTTCCCAGCTCACCATTATGATGTGCTGCTCTCCCTGGAGATGGCTGAACACCGGCCTGCCGGTGAAGAGGGGACTTAATTCCTTGTTTTGCTTGCACGTGCAGCTTTTGTGTTCTTTATTAAAGTGTCTGAATCCCAACCCACGAGTTTTCTGGCTTTTATACCCTTCCAATTCTCTCTCTGATCGTGCTAGTGGAGGAGGAAGTAAGTGGCTATGTGGGACTTGGCTGCAGCTGGGGTTAAACCACAACAAGTAAAGGGGAACTGACACAAAGAGAGTGAGCAGTGTTCAAACATAATATAGAAAATCTCAGAATTAGGAACTGCATGCTTCTTAAGACCTTGGGCAATATTTTGGGGTTTGCCCTATCATTCCTAATCTCATGATGCATTATATCTTATAAACAAATCTTGTATTATGTATTAAAATTATCTATAACTTATTTTGCATACATAAACCTACAAGAAAACTGACCATATATATACATACACATATAAGAATATTACATTGGCACCAAATCTCACATGTACTGAGCCAAGAGACTTATAAAAAACCCAAAATTATGTTGAAAGTCAATTCCAGATTCCAACAAATAAAAGACAAATACCAATGTAACTGTAGATTCCAAAAATGAATTACTGAAACATCATTTTGAGTAGGATTGCTCTGCCTTGCAAATGAATCCAAGTGATACATTCCTATTATGTCTTCCTGGAAAATATTTGTTCTAATTCAATTAATTCAGAAAAAAAGCCTTAACCACTGAAAAAGGAGGCTGAGTAATTTATAGAAAAAAAATTAGAAGTACAGAGGAAACATAGAAGAGAGAATTTCTCCAGCACAGAAGGTATTAAATGAAACATTTGAAACTTTTACAAGTAAAATCTTCAGTTGAAGATTTAGTCCAGAATTAACTGGCATAGCTCCACTGAAATCAAAGTAACTATGGCAATCTACATCAGCTGAGGAGCTGACCCAGCCTCATTCTGCTAAGTAATATTCTTTCTGTCTTCCTGAAATGATTACTATGAATGTGTGATATTTTGTAGGTGGATCAGTCTACTGTGTACAACACCAGTTACAAGATACAAATCTAAAGTATCCTCACCATATTTACATATCCTGATGTTGTCCATCTGGAGTTTTATTTCACCTAAGAGTAAAGCTGAGCAGTTGTTGAATAATTTTTTATTTATTTTTTAAGTTTTCCTAATGTCCTTTGTTATCAGTCTCTTAATTTTCACACGCACTTGGGTTGTAATTTAATTTACTTTCCAGAGTGTCTGAATTCATTTCCATCTGTCTAGCCATCTAGAAGTGGTTCCAGTTGCCCTTCCTAATCTTCTGCTGCTACTTTTGTGCTTCCTCACAAAACTGGCTACTTCTCTACTGCTGTTCATCCCACACCTAATACTTGCTGCTGCCAAAAGGAGAACCTCCATCAATCTGCCAATGCAATACCTGCCCATAAGTAGGTGCCTAGTGATCCACAGCTATTCTGGAAGGTATTTTAACCAAAGATAGGCCAGCACTATAATCATTTGAGATTTTTGTTTATGCCTTGGAATATGTGTTTTTTCTTGTTTCAACTTCCAGGCACACAGATTGTATCTGCACTGAGTGAAAGTTTAATGACTGATAAACCTTGGCCAGAGGACTTTTACCCTGAGTCATATGTTAAAAAAACTCCAGCTATTGACATTTTATTTTGAAGAGTTCAGGCACCCAAAAGGTTTACTGCCAATGACTAAGTTGTTGGATATTCCATTTGGAACAAGAAAACAAAACCTGAGTTTTGGACGAGAGAAAGTTTCAGAGGAGATATCCACACACACAAACACAAGCATGCAGTGTCAAAGTCTGTGTTTACCTTCATCTCTCTGCAGGGAGTAATCTTAAAACACATCCCAAGACCATTCAGTAAATACAGTTAATTAAATCCTTTTGGAGCCAGGGTTTCAAACGATGCTAATTTGTAGTAATATTTATCACACTGAGTTCCCTTCACGGATGCCAGATGGATATGCTTTAGCACACATGGAACTGCTCAGACAAAATATCTTCTCCAAAAGGTAAGAATTTGACTGTCTTGTCAGACTGATGAGACAATAGAAGACTCAAAGTGTCTTGGAGATAACTGAGATAGTTTGGAAATACACTTCTGAAACAGCACAATAAATAGCAAAGAACACATATGATACAAGACTTATTAATTAACATCTGCTCTTGGACAGCGCAGTTTGTGCTTTCAGTCAAATATCTCAGACTACCACATAAAACCTGAATTTTTACGACATATTTCAGTGTACTGTGCCTGCAATATGTCATTTGTACAGATGCTAAACCACTCTGGGATTTATTTGTCAGGGAAGCCTCGGAGCTGGATTCAAATGCTGAAATGGAAGTACAATTGCAATTGAAAAATGTAGGCTGATTGTAAAAGTGCAGTTGGATAGTGAGAAAAGGCTTCATCAAGCCAGTGTCAGGACATGAAGGCCACCACAAAGTTACTTGAAAGGTGATGGAGAAAACAGACATTCCTGATAAACCATAAAATCATAGAATATCCTGAGTTAGAAGGGATCCAAAAGGATCATCAAGTCCAACTCCTGACACTGCACACCAATCACACCCTGTGCCTGAGAGCATTGTCCAAACACCTCCTGAACTCTGTCAGGCTCAGTGCTGTGACCACTTCCCTGGGGAGCCTGTTCCAGTGCCCAGCCACCCTCTGGCTGAAGAACCTTTTCCTGTTATCCCACCTAAACCTCCCCTGACACAATTTCTCTCCATTCCCTTAGGTCCTACCAGTGGTCACCAGAGAAAAGAGATGAGTGCCTGCCCCTCTGCTTCCCCTTGTGAGGAAGTTACAGACCATCATGAGGTCTCCCCTCAGTCTCCTCCAGGCTGAACAGGCCAAATGACCTCAGCTGCTCCTTCTATGGCTTCCCCTTCAGGCCCTTCACCATCTTCACTTACCCTTATTCACAAAAAGTGTTTCACACAGGAGGCATTTAATTAATTTCTAAAATGTAGTTAACAATAGTTGGGAATTGAGAAATTGATTACAAAGCTTGAGGTTCCTGGATATTTATTAGATGGGTCTAAAAAGTCATGGCAACGTCCTGATTCAAGTACACCTCACCCTTAGTATCTGACACTAATGCTGAAGCCTCTGTGCCTTATTCTTGTAAGAGCATAACTGGTGTGTTTAATGACCCCTGCGCTCTAAGCATAACATCATCTCTGGCAGAACAAATTCCTGAGCATCCAACTCTGCTTTTGATTTGATTCAGCGTGAAAAATGCAGTGGTTTTTTGACCTCTTTTACTAGAAAGTGAAAGAAAATCACTTTGAAAGAGATCTTCTGAGGTCTAGAATTGCATTGTATATCCAATATGTATGCAATGACCTTCTGCAAGAGAACAATATGTTCTTAAGCATTATACAAGACTGGGCACATAATCAAAACCCAGAAGAGAATAAGAAAGAGCAGAAACATCCTGAACTAGCTGCTGTGTGTTGTGCAGACAATGACACAACATATCTATCCCAGGCTTTGGTGCAAGGAACAGAGCAGAGGTCATTTGTCTGAAAATTGCCTGGGCTTTTCTCTGGTTTGAGAACCTGGTACACAGGAAGGTTTAGATGACATATTAGGAAAAAAATATTCACTGAGAGGGTGGTCAGGTGTTGGAACAGCCTGCCCAGGGCAGTGGTGGAAGTGCCATCCCTAAAAATGTTCAAAAAAAGCACGTGGTGAGGCACTTGGGGACACTTTTTAGTGGTGAACAGGGTGGTGCTTCATTAAGGGCTGTACTCAATCATAGAGGTCTTTTCCAACCTTAATGATTCCAGGATAATGATTCTAAGTGCATCCGTTTTGCTCTCTGTACTATCATTAATGTTCAGGTGCCTGTAAAGACAGCAGTGACCTGGAGTGAGCAAGCACCTGATTTAAACTCTAACACAGGCTCTGGAAGCACCTTTCTTCTGGAGATCAAGAAATCTGAAGGAGAAAAGGTGATAAGAAGGTCATGGAACAGGCAATGAGCAGCAAGACTAAAGATGAAGAATGGCCAAGCACAAGGAGAAAACATTCATGAGAAATGATGGATGGGCTTTTCACTTTAGGATGCTCACAACAGGAGTGCACTTTTTCTGTTATCAACTAGAGTCTCATAAAAAAGCTTTTGCAACCCTTGGCCAGCAAAATCATCTGTGTAGGAGCCATTTTTCCTGTGACAGGCTCCCAGTTCATAAGCCAAGATAGTGCTACTCTTTTAATGAGAGCAGAGAGAGTAATATTTAAAAGGAGTAAAAATGAAGGTGGAAACAACATTCAGAGGAGAAATTTTTCATCATTTGATGTTTTGAAGGAAAGGAAATGGGAAGCTGTGAGTGAAGTTCTTAAACAAATATCAGAAAGCATTAAAATAATTTTCTTTAGCCTGACAAAAGTATTGGAAAAAGAGGAATCAAATCCTGTTTACCACAAAGCAGTATCTACAGCAAAAAGAATTCAATAATACATCTCTTAAAAAAACAATTGGAACACATAGAAACAGAAAACTGAATGAAGCCAGAAAATGAAATGAAACATTTTTTTTTTAAGTTGTTTTGAAAGACTAGCTTAATTTCCATTTCCTAAGTATTTCTGGGGGTTTGGGGCTTTTTCATTTAATGCTTGCCGCAATGCATATTTTTCCCATCTTAAACAGAGGCTTCTGGCCACTTAAACAAAACTATTATATTGCTCTGCTGATGCTAAGGATACTTATAAGCAGACTGACCTGAAAAAAAAAAAACTTCCTGTTTTTTTCACAGTTTTAAATTGTCAACAGTGTTTCTCTTCTGATGGCAAAGGAAGGGAAATCAACCTGGCAAAACTTTTTCAGAGGTGGGGGGAGACAAGGAGTGTGGGAGATAGAGGCAAAAGAGAGGCCTAGAGTAGAACTGCCAACAATGTGGAGGATAAGCTTTGTATCTGGCATGAAAAGAGCCAAGCCTCATGTTCCTCTTCTGAATTGGGCAGATTTCCCTGAGTTCTGGCCTTTTTGGGTTTGGCATTCCTACCTAAAAATTAAATCCTGAACCCGAGAAGTTGGTTCAACAAAAGTTTCATCATTTCAGAGCAAGAGACAGACAAAATTATGTACTTAGGTTTTGAGGATAATAATCTTTATTTCAAGCTGCGTGGAAAATCAAGGTATTATCATTTAAATGCTAAGGATAATCAGGACATCTGTTTCATTGCAGGACAGGTAGAGGACAGGGAATAAAGAGGTATTTAAACATGAGGAATATAACTTGAGACTTCTTCAATGGAAAGATTTACTTAATAGCCACTCTATAAATTCTTTTTATGGCTGCCTGGACAAATGTGCATCTTTTGTGAGGAATGTGTATTTTATACTCTGATTATTTCTCCCCACTGAGCCTAAATGACTAGTTCAGGTGAAGATGTACCTATCAGGCACTGAAACCTGGTGAGCTGCATCCAATCTTTAATTATCCTCTAGTCACCGAATAGTCAGCAAATACTCTTTTGAAAGTCAGTTTCAAAGGAAAATCTAATTTAGAGATTCAGAATGACCATTTGGAAGATGACAGTCTCCTCTGGGTTATGCAGATAACCCAGGAAGATTTTTGAGAAGTTTTATTTAGATTTTTTAAAAATTTGTGTATCTATAAAACCAACCAAATAAACTAATAACCATAAAAAAAATCAAACCCAAAAGCCTGCACATGGTCAAAACCATACATTTAAACACTTTTAATTATACCAATTATACTGGCTAAAACTTGTCACCATCTGAAACATTTTTAGCTAAATGATAGAGAATTATGCTAAAGGCAGACAGGGAATACCCTTTTCAGTGTCTCAAATAATGTTTCAGCACCTTATACTCCACCTAAAATAGCCCTCCATGAATCCGTTTATCAATCCATCACCTCCAAGAGGTGTGCAAGTACCACAGTAACTTTCCATTTACTTATTCAGAGGGAGAGAAAAACAGACCAAACAGCCTATTTCAGTGCCAAGTCCATCCTGATGCTTTGTTTTTACCACACAACTGTCCTTTCACCCTGTATTGCTTTACAACATGCATAACTGGGATCCCAGTGGAGTTGAAGCTGCAATGAAATGCATGTTTGTTATAGTCAGTTTAATGCAATCCCTACCCCTAAAGCTACACAAAGATTTCTCTGAGACCTCTTTCAGTTCCATTTACCTCTCTGTTTTAATTTTTCCTTCTGGAATAGCTTGTTTTTCCTCAGTCCAAGTAGTAGTCCAAAATTATTTTTTCCCCAGAAAATCCAATCTTCAAAAATAAGGGATGGCATTTTGCATTATTAAGAAGGTTTACCTCTGAATCTCAAGCACATCATGACTGAAGGATTTGGATGGCAGGCACTTGAAATGTAATAGGCAGGTCAGAGACTTACTGGCAAACAAGTGCAAACTCCACATATTTCACATCAGCCCACTTCTCAAGCCTGTCAAGGCCAAATGACAGCAATACTGGGGGATGTCAGACATTGCAGAGTTCTTCATGACAATGCCACAGGAAAGTTAACAGATTTCCCTGTAAAAAATTCTGCATTACCTGCAAGAAGAAAAGGCCTCCCCATTCTCCCCTGTGAATGAAAGTTGTAGTGAAATGGAGCAATTACAGCACTGTGAGGATGGAGCAGCATTAGGGGAAAAGGCTGCTCTATCCCAGTGCTAGGAATAAGCAAATACCAGAAGTGGTAAAACCCCTTTTACCAAATATCTGCTTCCCTTCATGTGGGACTGGCTGATGGAAGCAGAGTCCCTTGGCTGTGAAAGGCAGTATTTGGCACCACAAGACACTTTCACCTATTTTATCACTCTCAGTGTTGAATCATAGAATCAATTCTATCATTTCACTGCTGTCCTTTCTCCAGACTACTGTTCAACATTTGCCCAGAAAATAGAGCTACAAAGTGGAATTTCTTCTTTCCTCTACCACTGCACAATTCAGTGTAATCACTGTGAGTCTGTCCCAGTGACACTGGGAAAGAGCTATGAAATCCCAAAGTGATCTTAGCCCTGCTGTTGGGTTTTTGGTACACTGAGGAACCCACTGAGTTCCTCAATGCTCTCAGGCAGCTCCTTGCTGAGCAGGCAGTGCCAAAGTTAGCACTGTCCTGCAAGGATATTTGCTAGTCTTGGTACTCTTACATTCATTGCACAGACCACAAGGAATTGGAGTTTAAACCATCAAGAACAGAAGAGATTAATTGAATTAGGGCACTAGAGTGCAATCTGAGAGAGCAGGGTGTTTTTTGAGCCCTTGGCTTTTGCTCCTTATATCATACAAAAAAATTGGCTTAATCTCTTCTTTCTCTGCCAAATGTGTGTAACACTTTTTTGCCCCAAACTGGGAGCTAAGGAGGAGTTTGCTCTTGTTGAAGATGTGCACAAATACTGTTGCAGTAAGAATCAGAAGGGCAACAACAAACAATATTCCTCTGTGGAAACTTCAGATACTGTGAAGTACATGAGGCATAGTTTTATACTGAAGGGTAACAAATGGAAAGGAATCTCAGCAGTCTCACTCACGGAATACTGCTCACCCTGTGCTCTGCTGGATGCTTACACAATAAAATAGGATTGGAATACACTTGTGCAAGGGGGCATGCAATGATCTGATTGAGTCCTGTTGACACATCAAAGCGGGGACTGGGGATGGACTGTGTCATTTCATACTTTTACTCTCTCTCTGGTCATGCCTACAACCCAGAGCAGTTTAGTACTTAGGTTGGTTTATTATTTTTGCTCTCAGCCCATGTAAAGGTTTTGCAATATTATCCATTTGTCTTGCAAATAATGTCCAATTCCAGGTAATTATGAGTAGTTCTTTGAATGCAGGATATACATCCAGATGGAGATGTTTTCTTAAAGTGATTATTTCATACCACTTTATAAACAAATTTTGTTCTGTTTTACTCAATACAGAAATTAGGTAAAACACAGCATTCTTCTTACATCTGTATTCATTGGCATGAATAAGAGTTTTCTATACACAGGTAGATCAGGAGTCAGACCTCACAAAAATAATAACATGAGTACAAACCCCCCAGGAATTTGCAGTGCTGTTGAGGTGTTTGCTTTCTGATTCATTGGCAATGTGGAAAACATAACCAGCTAAGCACTGGCTAAGGATTACAGGTCCTATTACAGGCCCTATTTCTAAACTACTGGAGTAATCTATGAATTTAAAATACTACACAGAAGACATTTGCTTCTTTTCTTTGCCAGCTGCAAGTTTCCAAATGCTCAGTCTGCCAGTCAATAATTTATTTTCTTTTGACTTCTATGACTTCATTAAAATGCTTATAATATTTTTGGCTGGTTACATTTATTTTAATTCTTTAACTATTATTTTTGATCTAGCATGACCTCTGAGACTAACCAAGCTTCTGTTGGTTTGTTTTTCAAAGGCAGTTGACCAATGCCAGACCTCTTAAAAATATAAAGTGATATTCAATTTATGCTGGGGTTTTGGTGGTTTTTTTTTTCAATTTTCTCATAAATATAAGAAAACTAAATTATTACCTTCTTACCCTGTAATTTCCTAAGTCAAAGATGGAATAATGGAGAAGAAAAAGGGTGTAAAACTTATAAAAAATCCAGCTGCAGCAAGTAGTTGCAGACACATGCTTCAAAATTCTCAGTGAATCCAACACATTTTTGAATTAGCTCTGCTTTTCCTGTAATGCAGGAAAAAAGTGTAGGTGCCAGTTTATACTTGTAGTTGAATTCAACTCAGAATATTACCCAGAAATCCAAACCAAGTGTGATTATTGATAGTCTCAGCATGTGTAGGGGAAGACAGCTGAAGTGATAATGGATTTGTGTATGTTATGGTATCTCATCAAGTAGTATGGTACCTCATCAAGTACTGGATGTATTTGTGTCTCGTGCTACTTATCTCTGGCATGTCAAAAAAACATCTTGAGTACTTTAAGACGCGAAGCATGATGTGTGTATTTTCTGTCCAAGGAGCATGCTTTCCTCATTAGCATGGGGAGCACTTGCACGTGCATGGGGATGGATTCTCGGATCTAGGTCAGGTGGAGCTGCACAGTTTTACAAATTAACACTTACTGCTCTGTACCATTCACATTATCTACAGCAAAATGATCACACTTCTCAGAGAGATGAGGAGGAAGCATCACGAACCAGTGTTTGAAGCATTACTCTTTTCCTTTTGTAAATTAACAGATAAATGACCTGCAGCAAGAGCTACGGGTGAGTTCAAACAGTGCCTACCCATGTGCACTGGAATGCTTTAGACAACACAGGATGTGTAGTCTTGTCACAGGGATATTTCTCCAAGTGCCTAAATGGTTCAACTGGTGCAGTGAGGATACTCATGCATTTGACAAAATTCAGATCTGCTTTTTAGATCAGATCTCTGAGATTTTCACAACCTGCCATCACAGTGGCTATTGTGTACCCAAGCTGCAAGATCATCACTAGAAACTTTGGGCCTTCATGCAGGAAAACAACACTGCAAAGGGCTTATCATCCTCAGTCAGATCAGTACAAATACCCTGAAAATTCCCATGATAATGTCATGGCAGATGTGTTGTTTTGGAGTGTGGCTTCTGGAAGCTTGAAGAAACAGACAGCTGTGATCAATATGAATCCTATCTCTCTTGGAATATTACAGAGGTAATGAAGAATGTGTTGGAAGAGGATGCATCTGAGGGATGAAACGTTTTAGGGAAAGGATCCCAGGTTTAATTTGCTGTGCTAATACTGTCCATGAGACCCTTTGAGAAAAGCCCAGAGTTCTGGCCCTGTGATAGGCCTCAGCAGCACACGGATGACCTCTGGTTTTCCATTCCCATACTATCACCTCTTTCCCCCAGGCAATGACTGTCCACAACATACCCACCTCCCACCTTCCACTAGACTACTCTGGGGTGAAAATGAGAATCCAATATTTACACCCCTGTCTGTAAATGTCTGAGGCTGGTACTGTGAACAAAGTAATAACAAAATGCTGCTGCCAGCAGATCAGTGATGGGACAGCCACACCTGGGGCAGCATTGTCTAACCCACAGTGTGGGTATGGAACATGGAGGTGGCGCTGGGACTTGGAAATGTTTGGTTTAAAAGAGAATGGATGGCATATAGAGGTTACATGCTCCTGCTCAGCAGTGAACCAGCATCATGAAAGTGATGGGGCTCTGCACAGGAAGGACAAAACCTCTGTTGGAGTCCAGAGGCCACAAAGATGGTCTGTGGAACACCTCTCCTATGAGGAAAGGCTGAGGAGATTGTTCACGTTGGAGAAAAGAAGGATTCAAAGTGATCTTATAGGGGACTTCCAGAGCATAAAAGAAAGAAACAAGAAAGCTGGAGAGGGACTTTTTCCAAGGACATGCAGAAATAGGACAAGGAGGGATGGCTTTAAACTGAAAGACGGTAGATTTAGATAGATACAAGGAAGGAAGTATTTTCTGTGAGTGTGGTTTGGCACTGGCACAGCTTGTCCAAGAGAAGCTGTGGATGTCCCGTCCCTGACATGTTCAAGGCCAGTTTGGATGGGGTTTTGAGCAACCTGATCTAGTGGAAAGTGTCCCTATGTGTGGTAGGAGGATTGAAACTAGGTGATCTGTAATGCTTCTTCTATGCCCCAACCATTCCACAGTTCTGTGGTTTTAAAGTGTAGCTATTCTGAAAATAGTCAAGTTTCCTCTGTATTCCTTGTTCACTAGGATAAAACATAGAACACTTTTGTCCATATTCACTTATCTTACGGGGTCAACAGTGCAGATATAAAATCTACACAGCTTTCTTGGCCTCAGTCTCAGAAGCATTAGTACAGAGAGCAAAGGAAATAACTCCTAGTTGAGAAGTGGGAACAGATTCCTGTGTTCCTCTTCTGCTATCCTACATAGGGAAAAGCACATTTTGGTTTCTGGACCAATGACTTCCCAGGAGCTTATACTGATTAAAAACAATCGCTTACAGCGAAAAGAAATCCAAAAGCCTATAAATATTTATGTCAGAATCAAAGCCACAGAAAGATGAGTATGAAACAAATAAGTTAAAAAAAAAAAAAGGCTAGTACAATGGCTGGCACGTGAGGCAGACTGAATTCTGTACTGCACACAACTCCACTATGGGGATTCTGCAATAGGAAAAGGTGATGGAAAAAAAGACTTTTGGAAAGATACCCAAAGGAAGAAGAGACCCTCTTGCTTTCTGTGTGCATGAAAAATTCTAGGTTGTGCTTTTTCCACCTTCCCCGAATGGGAGAGAAGCCTCCCTATGCTAAAGGTTCAAACAAAAGGCTGTTGGTGCAGAAGTAAGTGCTGTTCCCAGAATGTTTTCTCTGTTTTGCTGCAGGACTGTAACACTCTGTGTAATTGGATATACATTTTTTAATTGGATACAAATAAACCTCTTTTAAAGGTATTTAAGTCACAGGAAACAGATAACAGTCACTACTGACTTTCCACAGATCTTCCCCATTCATATTCTTCTAATCAAGACCACATTCCGCTTTCTTTTCTCTTCCACTGCAAGAAGAGATGCAGCTTGCTCAAGTGGCTGCAAATTTCACTGATTTAAAGTCTTTACAGCTGAGCTTTGTCTAAACTTTAAAAGGACTCCACCTCACTTTCAATGTTCAGGGATAGAAGAGGGACACAGCAACATAGCCTTGAGGTAGGCACTTCCAATGCATATTTTAGGTTTACTAATGACATATGATGATCAGAAAAAGGAATAAAATTCCATAGTTTTGAATAAATGGTGGGGTGTTTTCCTTCCTGAAGACACAGAAGAATTGTCATAATTACACCACATTACATCTGGATAAAACTTGTCTTAAGATGTGTATTCAAAATTGATTTATGTGACATGATGTATGTATGTCAGGAGATTTCTGCAAATCTAGTTTTTAAAAGAAAAAATATTATATCTAAAACTAACAGGCTCTATAAAGGTATGTAAAATAAAATCTTCTTCAGCAAAAAAGAAACATTAGGAAAATTAATATCCTATGTGACTAACCCAGTGTAGAGACACCCACATGATGCATTTGGTGTTATTTGTAATTACACATATACAAAACACATTTTGGATACTCCATACAGTTTATAAGACTAACTCATTAAAAATATTCTAGATACAGTTTGCTTCTCAGACATTTCTGAATTAAAGACCAGTACTAATCAGCCCAATTCAAAGAATGCTTTTTTAAAGGCTGCTGTGAATTTCACATTGTGATTAGAAAGGAATTCCCATCCTCTGCATCTCCATTAGTCACGGAGTTTTGAGACTCTCACACTGTGTGCAACCCTGTGTTGCAGACAGATTTCCTTCAGCCTAAACAGAGGATTCAGAAAGAGGAAAAGGAAGAGGTTCTATGTCTCCCAGTCAAGAAATACACAACATACAGGAAAGATCTCAGGCACCACATTGGTCTTGTATTCTTCAGGCCTTATTTCCAAGCCACTCACTTGTCTGTATTTTCAGAGAACCACTATGGTAGCCTAAAACTTTTGCAAGAAGATAAACACTCACCTTGAGCAACTCTAAAACCAAAAGACATTTCCTGAAATGCAATGGAAGTCAAGGAGCCAATGGGGCATGTGTTCAGGAAGACTGGTGAGCTGAGGAAAGCTGGACTGGATGCAAAGGTATAAAAACCACATGAGAGGAAGAGGAAACTGAGCAGCTGTGTGAGCAGTCACAGATCTGCCACCCTTGCCAGGACAGGCTGTGTCCTCCCCTCCTTCTAAACACAGGCTGAAGGCTATCTGAGAAACCCCTGTATGCCTAAAGGAACAAAGCATCTTTCATCGTGAGCTAAATGATACAGAGAGAGGTCCCAGAAGAATGGTGGCTGAAGACAGAGTATTTGAACATGTATAATTCAAGGCCACATGAATGCTTGTCACATCATGTCCTGAAATCATATGATATTTTGTTGTCCAATTACTCCATTCTTACCAGAAGGCTCCTTGAGTTTGCTGTAGTCATTCAGCAAATCTCTGCTTTAGTGCTTCTTTTACAGTTCATTTCTTCCCCCTCACTGCTTCATTTCAGAAATGAGGAAGGAGAAGGGAGAGGGGAAATAAAAGCAGAAGAGCATATCTGGAAAATTCATTCAGTGATCAATCAAATCTGAGCAGGAAGCCTTCAGGAAGAGGGACAGACTGGAAAGTGAGGATCACCACTTATGAATCACAGGTCAAATCCCATCAAGACAGACAGGTAAAGGCTGCATCTGTTCCACTGTCATTGTGCTTCATGGGTGCAAATGCAGAGAAAAATGTTCAGGCTAGCAGAGTCACACTCCTCTGCAGGAAGAATCACTGAGAATGAGACATTGTGACAATGTGGATACCCATCCTTCATAACTCTGAGTGTCATAAGGGCAAGATAGCCATGCTGAAGATCTCAACTCAACAGAGGCCTTCAGATACTATTATGCCACACTTTTGAAAGGGATAGGAAGCATGACAGCAAGTCACTACTACATCTGCCATTTCCTGGTCTCCCTGATGCTCATTGTACATTTTATCCAAATAAGGAGGAAGGAAGAAGTCAAGACCAAATGGGTGATTTGGCTGCTTCTAGATGCACAGATATTAGTTCAGAAAGATCTGAGCATAAAGAATACAGCAAATATGTTCTTTTTTCACTACTGTACTTCAGCCTTGTTTCATTCCCATCTCCAGTATGGCCTGGAAGTTCCCTAGATCTCCTTTCAAAGAATTTTTCCTCATAAGAACAGAGTGTTTAGAAATAACAGAACAAAAGCCCACCATACTCAGGTTTAGTAGAGGCTCTTTTAGATCCTTTCTAAAGGAGCAGGTTTCTATCCCAAAAGCTGAAAATATGTGAGCACAGCAACAAGATGGCTCTTCTCAGACTATGAAGAAGGAAACAAGCTGCCATTAGTTTAAAATAATGCCTAAGACTTTATTTCTTTAAATTTTTTCATCAGTAAATGAAACCTTTTCTAATCACTTTACTCTTCCTGGCAACTGTTTACATGCAGCACACAACATCACTGATAAAAGAATGGAACAGTTCCTAGAACAAAATTTTTCAGTGCATTCTCTCCTGAAAACCCTGAAGTATTTATTGCCCTTACATTCAGCAGGGAGGAATCAAGCTTCAAGAGAACGAGCTGTTCATATAATGCTTCTCCTTAATGTTTTATTGGCTAGAATGGAATTCCCCATTTTTCTTTCTCCCTTCCTCATCACTCAACACAGCTTCCTAGGAGCCAAATCACTCAATCCAGCAAACTCATACCGACCCTAACACCTCCTCCTTTCTCTTCACACATTTAAACCTTCACCTTCATATTACCTCATGAGAACAATTTTTTAAATTTTACTGTAGGTTTTGAGAGTGATGAAACAAAGTTGCCATCAGGTTTTGTTCCTACAGACTCTTAAATCTTTCAGGTCTTATCCTTTCATATGCTGATTTTATATTGAGGATTTACAAGCATTTAAATTTAGCTCTCCCATTGCCATCATCTATTACAATGCACAGACTCAGAGACCTTCACTGGCTTCATTGCAGCTCTGTAGCTGTTTGTATTTACCCTTAACTGAAGGCAGATTTCAGGATCAGACTTCAAAACCTGTTGGCCAGGAAGCTGCACAGTGCTTTTCATGGAACATTTTTCTATCATCTTCTTGATTCTCTAGAAACAAAAGATGCATGTACAACTAAAACAGAAATTCACTGCATTTCAGGAAAGCCCAGAAAGTACAATTTGTGTTTTCCTGAGTAATTAGGAGATAAGACAGTCTTGTAATGTCTGTTGAAAAACTGATGTCTATCAGAATTAAGACAATTTTTATCTTTGTTTCCAGGACTACTGAACTAAATAAACTGTTTCAGTTGTGCTGAGGAAGGAAGAAGGGGGGAAATAGAGAATAGTAAGGTAAGATTTTTCACTGATACTTTATTTCCTGCTCATAATTTGCAAGACATAAATAAAGATGAAAGGTGTTGTCATTAAGAATTAGAATGAGTGGATTTCTTGGCACAACCAAAGGAAAAAAATATTAATATGCTGAGCCATAAAATCTATAGGTAATAGTCAAATCACAATAAAATTCATTTGCCAAAATAGTAATAGATGTGGATAACAAAAACAATCCATGCTTTTCGATTTTTGACATCACTCTCTTGATCCAAGACCATGCTGTCCTTCATCTTTTTAATGGTTAAGGAGTCTAATTTGAGAGTAACAATGGTTACAAAGTAACTGCAAATTCATGAGAAACATAAATATAAAACAACTATTTATATTTTCCTAGAAGGAAAAATTCACAATGAATCTGAGAAAAGAAAGCAAGTAAGGAGCTGGTTTTAAATTGCATGTGACTACAATGAAAGAAAACCACCCTTAATTGAGCTGTTATCTGTGCCTTCAACACAGTGGTGCCTCTTATCACTCTTATAAAAGTAGTGTCTGGAAGCCTTTCCTTACAAACCAGTTTTTCAGGTATATGCAACTCTGCTCTTAAACAAAATGAGAGCCCACAATAGATGTAACTAATTTTTATTTGGAAAGAATACATTCCCTGAATTTTTTTCCTTTTGTTTTATCTCAAGGGCTGTGCCTCCAGCTCCAGAGATCTGGGCTACAAGATCAGCAAAATCATCCTTCTTGCCTCAGCATGCTGTGCCCATGTCCAGAGAATGGCCAGTTGTCAGAAGCCTTTCTGAAGATGCAGTTAGTTGAAAATTGCAGGTGCAGGGGCTAGCAACTACTCTCACCATTTGTGCATCCTCCCGAGGGAAGCAAAGTCTGAAATGTAGGAATGGCAGTGTTTTGAAGGCAAATGCAATATCATGAGTGTAATTTGTTTGGAAAGGTAGGGATAACACTGCCCATAATTTCACAAAGCATACTTGGAGAAAGGAAGAGCTGTGTGCCTCAAGGTGCTAAATGTGATCAGCGTGTTCCATTCTGAACACCTGGACAGGCTTGCAAAATGCAGGACATGTCTCCATCCAGGCTGGAAAGAAGGAGCCCACTGCTGCAGGGTGGAGTGGGTTCCTTTGTGCAAGTCAACGCATGTCCCAAACCCCTGAGGTGGTTTTGAAGGTACACAGCTTCTAATGATTGCCAGAGTGTTTGGTTACTATTGCCTGTTCCTCAGAGTGTGGACTAATCTCTACACTTCATTCCCCATGTCTGTTCCTTTCCATAAGATTCATGCCTTTCTGATTGTATGTCGTGGGCTCATGCAGCTGAAGGTAGTGGGGAGGCTGGTGACCTGAGCTGAGCTGGGGTGGTAGGCTAAGTGGAGCAGTAAAAGTGATTCACAGTCAGTGAGTTGACCTCAGGTCCTTCAAATAATGCAGTCCAAGGGGATTTTGCCAGCATTTCCAGTGGAAGCTGTCCTGGTTTAGGGCAAATTTGGGAGGAAACCTCTGAATGGGGTCCTTCTGGAAAGCAAACCCAAACGGCTCTATTTGGTCCGGCTAGCTCAGTCAGTAGAGCATGAGACTCTTAATCTCAGGGTCGTGGGTTTGAGCCCCATGTTGGGAATACAAGCACCACAAAGTCACCCTAGGACAGAAGCTTAGCATGGCTTTTTTCTGTGCTTGACTAGCTGGTGCTTTGGGAGGGACAAAAGCATGAATGAAATTACTTTTTTCTTTAGTTAGTCCTAGGCATCTCAACCTGAAGTTCTAAGGGGAGAGAGTGTGTTGATTTAAAGCTGCCTTTCTCCCAGGATCAGCAAATTCATAGGCTCTTTATGACTCCAGGTTTAGTAATGTGGGCTTTCAGAATGGCTGTAGGTTTTTGAGTAAGGAGGAGGTTTTCTCTTGTCTGCTTGATGCTCAAGTGACTGGAGGTCAGAAGAAATTTTCCCTCCTATTCTTCATTTTAGTTACTCATGTGCCTCAGGTGATCACTGTGATGGCACTGGAAGCTTGTCATCAGAAGAGATTTTAAAGGAGCAGGGTGATATGGATTGCTGAAACACAGTAGCTAGTGAAATTCATGGCTGCCTCCTGTTTCTTCCTGGTGATGCCTGTGAATGACTGATCAGTGGCTGTTGTGATCCTGTCTTCCTCTGCTTCCCTTCCTGCTAGGTACCACTTCAGACATGAAGCTGTCCAATAGCGACCTCATCTAGACAGCAGAATTTATAAGGCATTGATTTTTATTACATAGGATGGTTCAGGAAACCATGTTTTCTGAGTGCAGCCAGCTCTCGTGTCATGGGTGGAGAAGACAAAGACAATTACTCAGGCATTCTGTGCTTCGTCAGCCCTCAGCTGACAAAGAGATCATCCAAGAAGAATCTGAGAAGCCCAAGGGACTGAAAACTTCCCGCTGTGCTTTGATCAGCATCAGAGAAACTCTTCTAATAACAGCTCCATCATATCCAGTGGCAAGGAACTCCAATCAGAAAAAAGCAAGGGAGGAGGTTTGTACCGACGATTGTGTCTAAATGCAGACAGTCTACATCCCATACAAAAAGGAGCCTCTCTCAAAATGGCTGTCATGCTACAGAGTAGCCTGTTGCAGCAAGGTTCAGGAGGAGCACATCTTTATGTGTTGTTGGGGGACAGCACATTAGAGTGGCATGAGCTAAGCTTCAGAAGTTTTGTGTTTTGAAGACTTTTCTTTTTCCATTTTAAAACTTGTATTTCTTGAATTACATTCTTCAGGTAGCTACTGATCAGCCACCTCTAGTGTAAGAAGTAGTTTGTGTAGGCCTGAGGATTTTTACACTGCTGTGAAAACTGTAAGCTGGTCATGTGCGATATTTTGTCAGTCAATAAACAGATCTTTAGAAGTGTTCCTAATTCAGGAGAGAAACCCTGACATCTTTGTTTCCACAAAAGATCTGTGAGGCAGGACAATGCTGGTGTAAAAAAAGTGGAGGCCTTAAGACTGAATGATGTTACAACTTCCAGTGCATCATTCAAGCAGTGTGAATTTCTTTATTTTCCACTAAATTGGTAAATATTAAATGATATCACAGGCTGCCCCCAAAGTAATTATCTCAAATGGGTGTGCTTGACATCGCCCAAAAAAAGAAAGAGCTGATCCCAGGTGGTTTGGCAAGGCCAAGGCCTAACAGGATCAGATCACACTGCAGCCTGGAAAAGAACCGGGAGAGGGGAGATGCACCACAACAGTAATAAATATCAATATTAATAGTAAAAAAATTCTACCTTGAATAACAAATAAAAGCCTACACCTGTACACGGAGAACATCCGTGGGTCACATCACCCACATTTATATTTGACAAGGGTTGTGTGAGAGGGCACTTGTGCCTGCTTTGTAAAGGGAAGCTCTGGGGTTCCCAGGTCCCCGAGTGATGGATCTGCCCTTGGTGTCTGTTGGGGCTTTGGGTGCCCAGGGCCATGATGAGTTCCCTGAGCTGGGCTGGGGATGGTGGGGGCTGGCCTGTGATGCGCTCTGGGCTCTGTGACACCACAGGGGCCATGTCACAGAACAGGGGGCCGTGTCACAATGGTGGCAGCTATAAAAGGCCCCAGTGGGTGCTGTTGCCCCAACAGAGCCTGGGCAAGCGGTGAGTGCACACGCAGGGAGGAGACAGGGCTGGAGGAGGGCTGGGGCAGAGGCGCTGGCACCCGGGGTGTGTGTTCTGCCCCTGCAGCCAGGGCCCAGCCCCTGGTGGGAGGCCTTGCTCAGGGCGCGGTGCTTGCGGGGGCAGCGGTGCCCCTTGCTGCCTGCTGGGGCCCTCTGCTTCCTGCCACCACATCCCTACGGCTCCTGCCCCCCACTGTCTCCATCCCAGCCCCACTGAACCCCTTCTGTGTGTCTCCTGCAGACCATGGCTGTGTTGGCATTGCTGTTTGTGCTCGTGCAAAGCCTGATCCAGTACCCCCAGCCAGCTGGGGATGGGCTGGATGAGGCCACGCACCAGCGAATGCAGGAGCGTCAGGAGCTGCTGGACCATGAGATGGCTCGGCTGCTGCAGGAGCTGGAGCAGGGTCCCCTGGAGCAGCAGGACGAGGGATGGGGAGCCCTGCTCTTTGGTGCTCTGCAGCAGTGGCCATTCTGGGTTCTCGCTGGAGTCCTGCTCCTCTTGGGCCTGTGGTTTAGCTGCAGGAGAAGGAGCAGTGAAGCCAACAGCAGCAGCAAGGACTGGAGCTCCTGGGAGACGTTGAGAGATCAGAGAGGAGAAGACCAGGAAGACGACAGTGGTGATTCAAAGGAAGGGGAAGAAAACATTGATGTGAGGGTGGAGGCAGACGACAGTGGCAGAGAAGAAAGTGACCGAGA
>VWYE01000385.1:44468-54874 GCA_013398995.1 Alaudala cheleensis | reverse complement strand
GTGTCCAATGCCTGAGTGCTTTGTGGAGAAGGGGGGAGAAAGGAAATTAAAAACTGTGAACAGAATAACGATTGTTACTTAAAAAATATGATGGCCACTATCATGTTTGTACATTATTTGGTTCAGGTAACGGTTAGGAGAATGAAACATTCCATGAATGACATGTTAGTTATTAAGCATGTTAGTAACATAGAAAAAGGGAAAAAAAATTTACAAGAAAAAAAAGCAGACTAACAAATATGCCTCCACAAAGGTAACAGCTATAGTTATTTGTCCTGCAAATATATTTCAGAACTTATCAGCTCTCCACTATACAGAAACAGACATACGGTAACGTTCCCTTCATCCTCCTTTCACTTAACGCATCTGACAGACATTCAATGGCTAAAGGAATCCAAATGCCTAAAGCTCATCAGCTGACCACTGCTTGGCCTAGACCCACAACTGGTACCCCAGCAAATTACTGTGAATTACACCCCCTCCTACTAATTTTTTAGGTTTTTTTCAATTTTTCTTTGAAAGTTTGTTTTTGGTTTCTTTGTTTGGGCTTTTTTTTTTTTTAAGGTTTTGGTTGGTTTTGGTTTTTGGTTTCTTTGGTTTTTTTTACAGCACTCAAGGAATCCTTCTCAACTCCAAAACTTCTTTCGGTCATATTGATGGACTTTAGGATCACAGTTTACTGCAATGAAACAAAGCAAAGATCCTGACACAGAGAATGAGTAGAATGGATTTCTGCAACTGCCTTCTGAACATGCACCTATTTTACATCTATATAAGTAAACTGCACTTTCCCCCCTCCCCACATTTCATGATTGATTAACAATTTTGGTACATAACATGAGCAAAGGCAAATCTAGAAAGTGGGTCCCTTGCTGTCTCTTTCATACAACTTTCCAACTTGTAGTTACCAATAATTAGATGCAGAACACAGTTTATACTCTATGCAAAAATATTCTGACAGATGTGCTGTTTGAAAACTTAGACACAAAAGGTGTTAATTTAAGAGTAACCCAAACTATTTAATCTAAAGAGTTACTTTATTTTTTGTAAAACAAAATAAAATATTTTTCCTTTTTTTCTTAATAAAATATTACAATATAATTCTAGGTCCAATTCAGCTCATTACTACAAAGAAATTCCAAACTAAAAATGTAATAGCTAAACCATTTTAAAAGAAAAGGGAAAGAAGAGGTTAGATGAATTAGTTAACAGCTCCAGAAGACAGAGCTGTTTTAATAAAGGGAAACAAAAGATTCCAATCAAGCTGCAACTATTTAGAGAAACAACAAATATATTAATGATATTACTTAGGACAGACATTTAGGGCAGAAAAATATAGCACTTCACAAAATTACATGATACTACCAATCAAATACTGTAGCACATTAGTATACAAAACAGTTTTGAGCCACATACGTGCATATATTGTACACTTAGCACATACAGTATACACACATACATGGTATTGTCTTTACCCTCATCCCCCCACCCACAATCTGAAATTTGACTGCTGAACTGAAAACCCCCTAGCACAATTCCCAAGAGTAAACATGCAATGTTCTAGGTATCTTTTACTGCTGCTCTAAGTTAAATGTGGCATGACATGCAGGATGCCTCCACACAGTGCATAAACTTGATCTGATAGCAGATATCTGATAGATACTGCCCACTTTGAAAAGAGGGAAATATATTAAACATTTCTTTTAATTAAAGAGTTGCAATTCAGAAAGTTGTTAGCCTTGACTAATACAAGGCTGCCAGGGCAGACAATTGCACTGGAGAAATACTGGGTGATACCTGAAGTCTTGAAAGCCTCTCACTGGTACTGTCTCAGACAGCTGCTTGCCCTACTACTTTCTAGATATGCCCCTGCTCAAGTGTGGCAGGAATATCCTTCCTTGTGCAAATAAAAAACTAACCAAATGCCTGCTGAACATCCAATATGCAATTTCCAAATCATCAAGCATTTACTCATAACAAAGTCAGTTATTCTTGTATCCATTGTACTGTTACCTGACGCAGATTCCTGGTTACTTTCACATCATGCCAGGCATTGTCATTAAATTTCCCATTCACAGGTTCCACCAGCGCTTCAAAGGCCCCTGAGCCCAAATTAATGACCAAGGAGACAGCTCCATTTTTCAGTGCAAGATTGACATAATCAGCCGATTTTCCAGTGTGAAGCATCAGTCCGTTCCTCTGGAGCGTTTTGAATGACAGAGTTATTTCATCACTGCTACTCTGTATGGGGTTCTGAGATAAATCGTAGCAGAAGTATTCTGATCCCTTGAATGTCGCAATATATTCTTCTTTTCCTGGCAAAACAAAAGGAGAGAAACAAACAAATAAATCGCTGGCACTTAATTAAAGGCAACTTTCATGAATTATTTTCAATAGCTAATTTAACAGTATTAGTGTAAGCGCTACATCAAAAAATAATTAATTTAAAACACTTAAAAGCCATGAAGGAAGGAGATAAATGAGATTTACCATGTACATATTTTTAACTATTTTCTAACAGAATTTCCATGTACATGATTAAAATCAGAAAATGAATTGCACCAGCAATTGTATTAATGCTATTTAAGGAATCTGATCTGAAACACATCTAAATAGATAACATTTATGATCTATTAAGGTGAATGTACAGACCCAAGCATTATTCTAGTCAAAGCACAGATCTTTTCCTTCTCAACTCTCACTAAAATTATGGCACATCAATAACCTAGATACTTCCAGTAGCTTTGCCTAAGGTCTTGAATAAACTAAAGCTACAAAGCATTCATTTAGGCATCACCTTAAAGCTTTATATAGCAGTGTGCTAGAGATCAAGTAAACATGAAGCAGTAAATGAACAGGGTTTTGTTTTGTTTTGTTTTTTCTGGAATGTACTTTTACTAGCTAGTATATGCCATAAAGGTTATTTTTCTTACTTTATCCCAGGGGTGAAACACAAATAGCTGAGATTTCAATCACAGAAAAGCAGGTGTAACACATATAAACATTATGATTCCCCTAAAATCTCATACACAAACGTGTACACTGACCTTACACTAGAGGTGTATGGAATTTAGAGCTATAAAAAGGCAAAAATATATTTAGCTGGTAATAAGTTAGTAAAATCCCAATGAAAAGCTGCAGGTTTTATGGTGTGTAAGGACGAATGTGTGAAAGCCTGAGGATGTCAGATTTCATCCTTCTTGGGAATAAACTCAATCTTCAGGACAGAGCTGCACACATCAGGGTGACACCATTAGAACAAACCCAGAATATATGCACAAATATATTGATAAAGGGAAGAACAGTGTGAATTTAAGAGACCAGTGAATGACAGAACATGCAAAAAATATGTACTTTGCTTTAACTTTGCTTTGTAATAAGAACATTCCAAGTTATTAGCCTGTGTTTGCTTGAACTGCTTGTGCTCAGATTTCATGCAGAATTCTTGGTGGGTTTTTGTTTTGGTTTTTTCTTATTTTTTTGTGGGGTTCTGTAGGGATATTTTGTAGCAGCAGCTAAATCATACTGGACTCCATGTAAAAAACCCAAAATCACTGTTTATCAATTATGCTCTCTTTATAGCTCAAAGCAAGCGTGGTAGCAACACATCCTGAACCCTGACACGTTTCAGGGAAGGAGGAACACCTTGGCTCATGGATTCACAAACAATGCATTTTCTGGGGTTTCAATGCAATCAAAGCAGCAGCCTGCATCTCATCTAATGAATATTTAATAAAAGCAGAAAATGCTCAAGAGCAAATTTGTTTGCTATGGGTGCTCGCTGCACAGGAATATTGAAGCAGCATGAACACCTACAATGGACAGATGATAAAACAGATGCAGCAACTGGTATTTGTAGCTTTGTCCCAGGAATTTAATTACTATACCAGAAAAAAACTGAAGGGCATAAATGAATCAGCATGCAAAATATTTATGACATTATGACACACATTATGAGCTGTAAACTGCTTCTGTAAAACCAGATCATGCACAGGCACAGAAATGTATGGAAATTAAATACATGCCAGGCTCTTTAAAAAAAAAAAAAATGTCCTAAACAACGACCTGAAGAGGCAAACAGTTCATCCAAGAAAAAACTGAGTGATTCTTTAAGCAATACCCCCANAGATGCAGCAACTGGTATTTGTAGCTTTGTCCCAGGAATTTAATTACTATACCAGAAAAAAACTGAAGGGCATAAATGAATCAGCATGCAAAATATTTATGACATTATGACACACATTATGAGCTGTAAACTGCTTCTGTAAAACCAGATCATGCACAGGCACAGAAATGTATGGAAATTAAATACATGCCAGGCTCTTTAAAAAAAAAAAAAATGTCCTAAACAACGACCTGAAGAGGCAAACAGTTCATCCAAGAAAAAACTGAGTGATTCTTTAAGCAATACCCCCACAGAATTCACTGTTAATTTTTGAAACTTCTCTCATTCCTTTTAGCATAAACAATACAGTCCATGATGCTCAATATCACCAAATTAAAATTTTTGAACAAATTACTAATATTCACATTAAACTAGCATTCACTTATTTAAAAACCGAATTTCACTTGAAAACAAACAAAAAAACAACTGAAACTGAGCACAGCATTTTACTTGGGAGGAAATGTTTTGCTCAAAAAACATGAACACTGTGGATAAAGACACTAATTGCATGCTTTTCTTACCAAACTATCTTTTCTGCTCACCTGACAAACCAAAAATACCTATTATTTGCTATTTTTACACTGTTTCCATGCCATGAATTCAAACATCATCTTCTATGACAATGTTCTAGTTTGGCCAAACTGCAAATATTGCATAAATTATTTGAAGCAGGGTAGGGAATACCAATAAAATACCTCCACATTTCTCCAGTCTTCAGAGTAATACATTCCTCACAAAAAATTAAACTTCCCTTTTATGATCATTCGGATGAAACCTCAAGCATACTTGCCTTCCATCTATCTTTGATATTTGGGAAATGATCGGGCACTGCAACTCTAAATCTGTCTTGCCATGCCCACTCTGAAATGGGAATATAGGAGGTAAAACACCCACAGGGTTGCCACAGGCTAGCAAAGATTCAGGATAATCAAGAAGAGGAAACCAGTTTACAAATCTTTTTTGCGCTTTGTCACTGAAAACCAAACTTTTTAGCACACGCAGAGCAGAAGGCACATAACTCCAAATGTTTCAACACAGGACAGAAAAGCCAATAAACAATACTTGTAATCAACCCTGTACCAACTTTTTAATAGCAAAACAATTGGCTATTTTACTCTTGATATGAATGTGTGTATTTAAAATGGAAATTTAAAAAAAAAATTGATAAAACATTCAAATGTTTTATGTAAAAACCCACTCATAATCTGTTGCTCCATTTCATAGCACAATTTTTGTTGATCCTTTAAGCAAATTAAGAACAGGCTTCATTAATAACCAGTTGTGCAAACTGCTGGTTGTTTGTTTATTTTTTCAAATTATTACTTAATGACACTTAGAAAAACCATTAAAAATGCATGGCACTCATTCTAGCCAGTATGAAGTGTTGCACTTCATTTAATGATTAAAATGTAATTACCTGCATAAAAAAGCACAAGATAATATGAACACCATAAAGACATCTAACATGTCTTTATTCTGAATTCTGAGTACTATAAATTGTTGTATATTATGGCAGTGAAATTCCAGAATTACAGGAGATGTGCAAATATAGAATGGCATGATCTCTTTGTGTCACAGAAAGGATTCAAACAAGAGAAGCACTCTATTAAAGCACCTATTGCTGCAGAAAGTGTTTGCTTCTTTACCCCACTGAAGTCAACAACAGTTTTAATATTCAGTTCTTGGAAAGCTCATTTACTACTTAGTCTGATAAAACACATGGAAGCAGTACTTCCCTGGGCCTTAGCAGATTTTACAGACCTACATAAACACTGTAGGCTAAGCTTTATAGCACATCCACCCATCTCACTGGCAATATTACATCATACACTTGGTCTGGCAGTATCCATAATAATTTGTTCATGTGCCCATGCCTGATTTAAATCACATACATAGGACTAGATGTTTTGATCTTACTAGGTAGTAAACAGAATGACAGACAAGAGAAATAAAATTGTAGCAAGAGTAAATCTGCTTATTGATAGCCGCAATGTTTCTTTACATAAGAAGAACCCAGGAGTTCATTAACTAAACCCCAACAACTCATGTGACAAACCCATCTAGTATTACACAGCAGAACCTGGTAGAGTTCTGTCAATTTATCTGTCTGCCAAAGTAATTACTGTCAAAAAGAAAATAAGCTGACACCACTGATACTCTACTTCTAAGAGCCAAGTGACTTCTCTACAATTTTCAAAATATTAAATGTGTTCTGACTAAATAAATTATGCCAAACCAGAATCTAGTGTGTTCCCAGATGTACTGTTCAGCGCTCCATTTCACAATTTAAAATTCAAACATTTATCAACTACACCATCAACTTATACAGTCTTTCTGAGAAAGTAAGGCGACTTAGGAAAACTACACTAAACCAGCATGTAGACAAAACCATTAACAAGAATGACTGATGCAATTAAACCAGGCAGCCTGAACTCCTACTTCTGTGGCACACTTTGCAGTAATAGCAAACTAGTGGCTTGCTATTCCATACAAAGGGAATACTCTCCACATGAAGCGTGCACCGTTGAACCTGGAATGGTCTCAGGATGCATGCACAAGGTTTCTCAGCACACTGCTGTTTTAGGAAGCCAGCCTTTACCCTTCCATTAATACATCACTCACTGGATCTTAAATGGAAAAATTACAAAGACTATGAAGTAGTTCTCCAAATGTTATACTGAATTTGACTGTTTTTTGTTTCCCAATCAAATAATAAAGGATGACCAGATTGCATCTGGAAATAAAACACAGGCACTCAAAGAAGAAACAAAAATAATACTAATTTAAAAAATTAAGACTTAAGCATGAAACAAACAAATATGATGGAATTATGATAAAGACTAAGAAATTAATTCTGAGAGAATGCAAAGGGTCTGGTTTATCAGTTAGGGTTGAGTTAATTTTTACAAGTACTGCTGTTGTTATACACTACCAATTCTCTGCTCTTATCTCTTGTAAATAACTTTTTTCAACACAAGAATCTTCCATGCTACCTTTCATTTCTCACCATCTTTCTTTTCCTGATCAGAAACTATACTCCATGCCCCCAAAACAAGTCTCCACAGAAGATTCCAAGGAAGCAGTTTGGAGAAAAAAAAGTCAGATTCATTATTCCAAGTCCACAGCTGGGAAGTATCTACCTGTTGATTTCCTATTTTGTTAATGCTCCTTTCCCTGTCCAGTAAGTACAAATTTCTGTGTCCCTTCTCTTTGTGAGGGAATGATTTCATTATGAGGTAATCATGATTAGCTTAACATGAGAACAAAACCAGAGAAGTTATTTAAGACCATAAGCAATTTATTCTGAAGGACTCAGGAATTGTCAAGGGCTTCTTACTATTGGAACCAATCCAAGCCTTTCTCTGGCAGAAAATGTTCCACTCAAAACCATGACAAAGTAAAACTTTGGTTAGTTGTTATACCAAGTGCTTTGGACTGTCACAGTTGCTGTTCCTGGAATGTACTATCAGAACTTAGTTTATCTCAAAAAACACAATCCACCTGTGATCCTGGTCTGCACTACTGATGTTCAACATATAAGTAAAACTAGTATACATTGCAGGAAAATGAGGTGTAAAGAAAAATTCTACTTGCAGAGAAAAAATTAACAGCATAACTGACACAAAGTCAGGTATAATATCACAATGCAAACAAACTTAGGAAAGTTTTTCAGCTCCTGTTTTGTTTCACACACAATTCTTAAATCGGTAGCCAATCACAAGAATTATGGACCTCTGAAGAATGGGCCTCTGATCCCTTCCCAACATCTCAGATTAGAATACAATTATGATAGTTACTACTCATGATAAATGACTTGCAGGGAACACTAGATAAGTGATAAATTACTCTATTTTGCTAAACAGCCATTTAAATTCATAACTAAAATGGCTACATCACACAATTTCCTCACTAATTTTCATGTCCTTTTATTTAATCACAGAGTATGCACTTCAAAAGCAAATTTGCAATCGGGGAGGGAGGGGAAAGCAAGCAGGAGTTTTCAGGAATGGTGCCATCTTCATGTACATTAAGCACTGAACTGCTTGAAGGTGAAAATAAAAAAACCTTTTTCTAATTAGCAGTTGCATCATTAATAATTAGATTACAGTATCCTGAACTTTATATCATAGTGATAATACCTCAGAAAAATAACTCAGAAGCCCAAAATTTGAAATCATTATTTTAAAGGCATTCTTGTTAAATTGAGAATAAAGTGCAAAATGTCAAATACTCTCACATCACTTCTACATTTACAGGAGAAACTACTTTTACTCAACCTTACTGTTGCCTTAAAACTCATTTATCTTGGTAACATGTTGGGAAACCACAGCAGAATTATACCAAGGCTAAATACAGGCTTCAGTTTCTGCACCGAGCAAAAAACCATGCTGGACAACTTTGCAAAAGCCTTTTCCAGGCCTCAAGGTTCCCACTGACTTAAAAGCTAAACTGCAAAATGTAGATTTCTAGCTTTTAAAGGATCAGAATCACAGACATTCAGTATCAAATTGCTTACAGAACTGGTAGAAAAACTGATGTTATGATAGGAAAAAATAGTGGTTTTAATTTTACTCCCCGTAAGTACATAACCTATGCAAATGCAAATTTTAGAGTTAATTTGCTTTGAGTGATGAAACAGGTAATGTAAATTCTTCCTCTGCATCCTGGGCTGGCTCTTTTCTGCTTGCATCTTACAGAGGAGCTGAACAAAACACAAATGCAGTTATTCTTGCAAAAATTGAAAGCAGTCTCTGTCCTAGAAAAAAATCCATTTTCTGTACTGTGTCTTGGATGGCAGTAGCACCTTAGTCCTTGCTGAGTGTTTTCCAAATGAGTTGCATTGGTTTTTCATCGTGCTAAATAAAAATGTGGAATAGGACAAGAAAAATTGTTTTTATTCTGTTGGTGTTATACTTGAACATACATTTCAATGAAAGTACAAGGAATAAAATAATCCCCAACTAACACATTTTATGTGTAGAAAGAGTTAATGAGTTAAGTGATCTGATAAGGAACAGTTTCAAAGCTAATAAGAAACTTCTGAGACATCAGCTGAATACCTCTCTTATGGCACCACACAGCAGTAGAGGATTAGTGCAGCATGTCCTGGGGTTTAGATGCAATAAAAAACAACAAGCAATTTTCTAGTCCTAATTAAGTCCTGTTAAAAGAAGCCCTTTGTAGCAATAACTTTCCAGAGATGCAGGGGGAATGCCACTGCAATGGTATTATGTACATGATGAGCCACTGCTATTAAACCAGTTTTGCACTTGTCTCAGAGAGGTACTACAGGAATATGTAGCATTTGACTCAGTAAAAAAGAGATACAGCATGGTTTTGAAAAAGGTAAAACAAAACACCTTCCAGAGGGGACTGGAAAAAAAAAAATCACTTATTTTTTTTTTCCTGCCTCTGCCTAAGATTGTATCATTGAAGGAATGTCTACAAAAAAGCATTTAAGAAAAGTCAGTTGGATCTCTGTCTTTGTCTTCAAAACGTGTTTGGAAGAAGTTATTTATGACTCTTTGTCTTCCTATAAACATGGGAAATTTAATATGAAAACAGCTGTTTTATTACATCTTCCAGCCTTTTGAGAATACTCTTATTTAAGAAGGATTTTTCACATACAAACCAAAAAAATGTCTTTCCAAGTTACTGAGCATAATAGGGATACATTCTATGAAAGGATCCTGCAGCAACAAAGGGGATCTGAGAAGCTGAAGTCTCAGCTGAAGAAAGCTGCTGCGCAAAATAATGAGCAGAGAGATGTGCTAATGGCCTGTTGCTACATTAGAAATACTTAATCTAAACAAGCCATGCCTAATATCTCTTTGCAACCCTACCTCTTCAAATGAAGTGAAAGAAATTACTACGTCAGCAACAAAGAGTAAAAGGACTCTTTTTTATTGATTAATTCTGGATATAGAAGAATCTCAAAACTTCTTAAAGACAGGCAAACCATTAGTCAAAAATACTCTTTAAGCTTCACTATCTCAATTAATTGTCATGTGGAAAATAATCAGCCAAAACTGTATGTTTTTAACATAAGGCTGCATATAAGTACTATCAGGATAAACATGCCTTCTTGTGATGCTTTTGATGTTTCTTTTGGCACCTCAGAATTACCTTCAGCCACCATCAGTATCTAGGTCAGATGTTCAAATGAGCTATGAGATCAGAAAAGTTATTATTAAGAACTGAAGTAAGAAATTCAATATAATGTTTTGGAAACAGTTTTTTC
>VWYE01000385.1:17770-43972 GCA_013398995.1 Alaudala cheleensis | reverse complement strand
TCAAATTGCTTACAGAACTGGTAGAAAAACTGATGTTATGATAGGAAAAAATAGTGGTTTTAATTTTACTCCCCGTAAGTACATAACCTATGCAAATGCAAATTTTAGAGTTAATTTGCTTTGAGTGATGAAACAGGTAATGTAAATTCTTCCTCTGCATCCTGGGCTGGCTCTTTTCTGCTTGCATCTTACAGAGGAGCTGAACAAAACACAAATGCAGTTATTCTTGCAAAAATTGAAAGCAGTCTCTGTCCTAGAAAAAAATCCATTTTCTGTACTGTGTCTTGGATGGCAGTAGCACCTTAGTCCTTGCTGAGTGTTTTCCAAATGAGTTGCATTGGTTTTTCATCGTGCTAAATAAAAATGTGGAATAGGACAAGAAAAATTGTTTTTATTCTGTTGGTGTTATACTTGAACATACATTTCAATGAAAGTACAAGGAATAAAATAATCCCCAACTAACACATTTTATGTGTAGAAAGAGTTAATGAGTTAAGTGATCTGATAAGGAACAGTTTCAAAGCTAATAAGAAACTTCTGAGACATCAGCTGAATACCTCTCTTATGGCACCACACAGCAGTAGAGGATTAGTGCAGCATGTCCTGGGGTTTAGATGCAATAAAAAACAACAAGCAATTTTCTAGTCCTAATTAAGTCCTGTTAAAAGAAGCCCTTTGTAGCAATAACTTTCCAGAGATGCAGGGGGAATGCCACTGCAATGGTATTATGTACATGATGAGCCACTGCTATTAAACCAGTTTTGCACTTGTCTCAGAGAGGTACTACAGGAATATGTAGCATTTGACTCAGTAAAAAAGAGATACAGCATGGTTTTGAAAAAGGTAAAACAAAACACCTTCCAGAGGGGACTGGAAAAAAAAAAATCACTTATTTTTTTTTTCCTGCCTCTGCCTAAGATTGTATCATTGAAGGAATGTCTACAAAAAAGCATTTAAGAAAAGTCAGTTGGATCTCTGTCTTTGTCTTCAAAACGTGTTTGGAAGAAGTTATTTATGACTCTTTGTCTTCCTATAAACATGGGAAATTTAATATGAAAACAGCTGTTTTATTACATCTTCCAGCCTTTTGAGAATACTCTTATTTAAGAAGGATTTTTCACATACAAACCAAAAAAATGTCTTTCCAAGTTACTGAGCATAATAGGGATACATTCTATGAAAGGATCCTGCAGCAACAAAGGGGATCTGAGAAGCTGAAGTCTCAGCTGAAGAAAGCTGCTGCGCAAAATAATGAGCAGAGAGATGTGCTAATGGCCTGTTGCTACATTAGAAATACTTAATCTAAACAAGCCATGCCTAATATCTCTTTGCAACCCTACCTCTTCAAATGAAGTGAAAGAAATTACTACGTCAGCAACAAAGAGTAAAAGGACTCTTTTTTATTGATTAATTCTGGATATAGAAGAATCTCAAAACTTCTTAAAGACAGGCAAACCATTAGTCAAAAATACTCTTTAAGCTTCACTATCTCAATTAATTGTCATGTGGAAAATAATCAGCCAAAACTGTATGTTTTTAACATAAGGCTGCATATAAGTACTATCAGGATAAACATGCCTTCTTGTGATGCTTTTGATGTTTCTTTTGGCACCTCAGAATTACCTTCAGCCACCATCAGTATCTAGGTCAGATGTTCAAATGAGCTATGAGATCAGAAAAGTTATTATTAAGAACTGAAG
The DNA here is from genome assembly GCA_013398995.1 of Alaudala cheleensis. Classification (NCBI taxonomy): domain Eukaryota; kingdom Metazoa; phylum Chordata; class Aves; order Passeriformes; family Alaudidae; genus Alaudala; species Alaudala cheleensis. Next base: position 42,272 of record VWYE01000385.1, on the reverse strand, counting down.
TAAGAAATTCAATATAATGTTTTGGAAACAGTTTTTTCTTCCAAAGAATGACAAAAGTAGAAGAATTTTCATTTAGTGAGCAAAAGAATAGTGCCAATTTGAATTGGTTTAAATAATTGCAATTGAACTCTAATATCTAATAAACTTCATTAAAAATTCAGATAACCTCCCTCAAACCTTAAATTGATTAATGATTACTATAATGACTACTGATATTTTACCTTTATGAATGTAACTGATGGACAAAGCACTAAGGACAACAGAAACACTTAATTGATGAGTACAGCACAGATATTTAGTGGATTGGGTTAGGAATAGACAACATTCTGCTTTTGAAAGAAAAATCACCTATGTGCCCACAGTTAAAAATAAATCTGTATTTCAAAATAGAGGCAAATTGAAAAAAAATTAGTAACTATTTGTATAACAGGGATTCTGGTCAAGGTCATGGCAATAAAAGCAGCTGAACTGCCTGTGCTTTACAGAGAAAAGCACCCAGAGGTATTTACACAGAACTGCAACCACCTGCATGTGTATGGGAAGAAATATTCAAGGACAAATCCAGAATCAGGAAACGGCTATTTAAAAATTCAGATTNAGAATATATGAAAGTAGGGTTTTAAGGCTAGGGGAAAAGGCACACTGAATTCAAACTGATTTAACACATTTCATTCTGGAAAAGATACTAAAGCTTCATGAAATCTACAGAAACGTGACAAATTATATTCTACACTGATGTACAGTAGCTATTTTTTGCTTTTCTGGCACTGTTGTTTGTTCTTAAATTAGCACCCACTTTCCAAGACAATAAAGACAATAACAAAACTACCATTATTTTTGTAATTGCTTGACAGGACACGACTGTTTTTCGTACCCCTTCTTCCTACCCCCAATCACAATTTAGGTCAAAGTATTTCAGAACACAGGAGATGTTGAGGAAAGAGCACTGTCCACATAAGCAAGAGCTTATTACTGAATATAACACCAGGGTTTTGTGTAAACAACAGCCAGAGATATTCAGATAATAATTTCACACTTGGAAGTCTCAAAATCTGATTTATCTGACTGCAAATAAAATACACAAGATTTTTTTTACTAATAATCACAGATCGCTATCAATGGAATTTACATCGTTTAAAGGGCTAGTAGCAGCTATATAACAAAGAGTTTTAAGAAAAAATGTTGCTGAAATAAGCCATTCCCACTACAAAGCCACTTCATGAAACAAGCCTGCTTACAGCTCTTCCAACTCTGTAGCATGGAAAAGCTTCTTAAACACATAGCAAGACACCAATGAAATATTCAAGTTCTGAAATCCATTCCCCCACACCTCTTTCCATGACTCTCTAAAGCTTACCTCCAGAACATGATAAAGGAGGATACAATTCAAAGAAATTTGATGGATACCTTAATATCTTTCAAGTATCAACTGTTAGTTTATAAACAAGATAATTCTTGCTAGCACTTCACAAAATCACAGAATAGGTCAAGCTGGCAGGGACCTCATGTGGGACATTTGGTCTGGTCTTCCCACACAAGCAGGGTCATTCCAGAGCATGAGATTGTGTCCATATGGTTCGGGAATCTCTCCAGCAAGGGAGGTTCCACACCTTCTCTGAGCAATCTGTCCCAATTCATGGTTACCTGTACAGCAAATTTCTTCCCCATGTTCAGGTGAAACTCCTTGTCCATCATTTCCTGCCCATTGCCTCTTGTCCTATTGAGTCTGATCCATCCTCTGACATCTCCCCTCAGAGACATTGATGAAGTCCCCTCTCAGTCTTTTCTTCTTGAGGCTAAACAACTGCTGCTCCCTCAGCCTTTCCTCATAAGAGAGATGCTCCAGACCCTCCATCATCTTTGTAGCCCTCCACCGGACCTGCTCCAGCAGCTCCATGTCTCTTTCTCCCTTGTGGAGCCCAGAACTGGACACAGCACTTCAGATGTGCCTCACCAGGGCTGAGCAGAGGGGCAGGATCACCTCCCTTGACCTGCTGGCAATGCTCTTCCTAATGCAGCCAGGATTCCATTGGCTCTCTTGGTCGTAAGGACACACTGCTGGCTCAGGGACAGCTTGTTGTCCACCAGGACCTCCAGGTCCTTCTCCACAGCACTTCATATTCTTCTCTTTGATAAATACCAGGGCTTGGCAACATTCTCTCTTAAACAGAGTTTCATTATGTTCTAATATACTTCCAGTAAGCTATAACAAAATAAGGCTTTCAAGCTCTACTCTTGATACCAATTTTTCTTTTAAACGAGACTTTCAAAAATTGCTAAGCGGGTTTCTTGGCCTGACCATAGCTTTAAAACTATATATGCACTGATTTATTTTCAGCTATGAATATATAAAAAGAGCTATGTCTTGATTTATATTTAAAGGATCATTTAGGTATGTATTTTAAAAATATAAAAGATTTCTAACTCTTTCCAAATATTATTATCAAATTTGTGAAAATCCAAGAAAAATTCTGCAAGTTACAAAATAATATGCTTCACATTTAGTTTTTTGAAAACTGACTAGCCCCTTCTCCATTAATTCAGTATTACCTCCTTATTTTCTCAGAAGTCATAAGTCTTTGAAACTGCTTGATAAGGAGGTCTCCCTACTGAGATTACCAAAAGTCTTTTTATAGAAGCCTGCAGAAGAACACTGTAAAAGCAAAAGAAGATTAGCAGAGTATAAAAATAATTGGACTCTAATGCTGTATTGATATTTTAGAGGAAAGATTTGCTGTCATGACTGGGCCAAGTTATCTGCTGGTAAATTCCACCAAAGACAGTGCATCTGCACCACTGGTACTTCATCCTGTTCTTTATGCAATAAATATGTCTAAGAAAGNACAGGCTGGTTCCTCCTGCACAGCTTGAGCATGACTGCTGGTCCCACAGTAAACCACACAGGAATCAGGAGCAAGGACTACAACCAGATTGACAATTCACACACAAATACTGCAGCATAGAACAAATTCTATCAAAACTTCCAGTGCAATAAACTCCTCCTTTTCTCCTCAGAAAAAAAAAAATCCCTCTACAGTATGGAGTAAGTGAAAATTTGCTTCAAATCATAATTTGAACACAAATGCACTTACCAGCAGCCTCCATTTATTTCTCTCCCACCTGTGCCTCACAGATCTCCTGTAATTACCCATCAGCTGTTTAGATGCGCAGCCCCAGAGGCTGGTTAGGTTTTACATTTATTACATTAGGAAAAAGCCATTGTGCAGTGGCCAGAGTGACAGGCTCAATATACAGAAAATGCTTGCACTCTGAGTTACACAGGCTATTAATTCAGCCTTCTTCTGCAACCCTACTGTTTTCTTTGTACTACTGAATATAGTTTTGTTTTTCTAAAGCTCCTCCTCATTTTATAGCACCCAGAGAAAATAAGTAAAGCCCTTTATGCCAAAACACAAGGCATTCGATTCTGAATATGTGCCATTACACTTCTAAAGCTATTTGATTACTACTCTGGATACTTTCAAATTAATTAAAATTGAAGAGTTCTTGACAAAACACACTAGCATTTATCACAGAAACAGGTCAGTTATTATGTTCACAAAATTATTTAAACCTTTCTCAACTTTCAGGAAAGGGAATTACTGCCTCTGTAAAGGAATAATTCTGTAATTATTCTCTCTATTTCTCCCCAAGGCTCCTACATCTTACAGATCTCCTAAGAGTTTGGATTCAAAACTAATAGGAAACTGTGTTTAAAGTATTTTAGAATCCTGACCATTGGTTCCATTGTTGAGGTAACATTATATCACAGTACTCAAATGAAACGGTGCAGATGTAAATCGTTTAAAATTAAAGGTATGTAAATCATTAAGAATTCTGCTTAAATATCATTAAATTAGAGATTTGCAGACTATCAGTCCATTCTTTCTTAATTCACTTCTACCTGAGTTCATTTTAATTGGATTCCTAAACCGAAATTTAGAGGTAAAACAAAATTTCGCTGGAGGATAATTTGGTTATTTTATTATTCAAGGATTATTTGTTTGTACTTCAGTCTGGGGCTATGGAGACAATATGCACACTGAAGTATTTCCATCTCATAAGCAAAAACAGGAAACATTCATCAGTCTGTTAGCCATGAAATTATGAATGTTTGATGTATCCAAGGGCAGCTCCTGCAGCTCTTGTTTTTCCTGCTACACCCCTCTTACTTGTTTTCCTACTCCCCCAATATTGAGTTAATAAGCTGCCCTGCAAAAAACAGACTAATTTAAGCAGCTTCACGCCGCCCCATTTTTATTTTCTATCCTCATCTTCTACGTTTTGGGGCTTTTTGCACAAGCACAAGGAAAGCTGAACAGTAGCCTGCCCTGGCTCCTCAGAACACAGCAACACAAACAGCATTTCACCCACCCTGTTGTGGGTCTTTTGACAAGTGGATGCCTAGCACAGGAAATTAGTCATTAAATTACTAAATCCATTTACTCCTGTTTCAGCAAAGAGCTGTTTCAGAATAAAGGGAAACTGCAGCTAGAGATTCTATTAAAACTCATGAATTTACCATGGATTGCCAAATTGGTTTCAAAACAAGCTGCATCTTGACCCATTTCTGGTGGTGCAATAATCAGCACCCAGGTATTTCTCCCTGGCTAGTGAGTAGTGCCAGGAAAAGATAACTTTTAATATTCCTTGGCTTCTCTCAGGACTCATTAAATGACATTAAATCTTCCTCTCACTGTCATCAATTTTTCAAGCCTAGAATTATGTTTGGAAAAGCACATTTTCATTCTCTTAACACTCTACTAATTTTCTAGAGCAACTTTCAGATGATCTACTACATCCTGTGCTTACTCACTCCAGCCCAGCACTTGTTTTTTTCCTACAGGCACAGCTGACCACAGACAATGATCTATGAACCAAACAAACCCCAGATCCTCAAGTGGGCAGATGCAGGATAATTCTGTTTTGGCTGCTGTACACCCACAGCTTTCTCTCATTAATTGAGCTGTAACTTGAGTAGTGACCCAATTTTTGCTGTATCTTTTATTGTCAGAACAAAACCAATTATGAACAGCTCCCAACAAAGTTAAATCTTTTTCACATTTTTCTTGAAACACGCTGCTCATTTGTGATACACTTAAATTTAATTCAGTCTCTGTAGACCTCCCAATGCCTTGAATGTACACAGATGAATGCAGAAAGATTAAACATTTTCTTACTGTGACCTACAACAATGTGATGAAACTTTAATTATTATGTTAATTCAGGCATTGGACCCAGTGGATTTATTATATCCTAGAAGCCAATACAATCTACTCTGAAGTGAGATGTAGATATTAGCTGCATCTAAGTATTTTGTGTACAAATATTTAGGCTGTGTAACAAAAGGCTACACACAAATACTGTAAAATCTAACCCTAATTTTGGGGTTCTTTCCTCAAGTAGATGTCTAGTTCCTCAGAAAAAATCTGAAAATGTGGCTCCTTGTAGCAGCAAAAGCTTGTGTCTCAGCCAAACATTACCATCCCCAAATTCAAGGGTTTTGAAGCTAGACTGGTATTTATTAAATTTAAAAAATAGATGATATAGATATATTATTATACTTGTCTAGACTACCATCATAGGATCACACTGGGGGAAAAAGCCCCAGTCAACAACTCTTTTTTTTCCACTGCAGGACAGGATGAGGTACATTCCACTTTGTATTAGAACAGTAATATCCAACCCCAAAATAGTTCATTTAGAATAAAGATGACTTATATATATAACACAACATCAATCACTAAAAATTAAGGTTTGACCTTTTCCCTAATATACAATGCAAGTGTTTCTGATCAGCTTATCCCTCACATCAAATACAGTTTTGTATCATTCACCAAGGAAAAACGCCTACTGGTTTCTTTTTTTTAATTATCCCCCATCTCAGCCAATATTTTTCTTATTTTCCGTTAGCAACATGATTGACAAAAATGAAACTCACATTTTACATAGTTTCGAAGAGAAAAAGAAATGAGGAGAAACTTGTCGGGGTGAACCTGGCGGGCATTGGTAAAACCACTGGAACTCGACTGGCCTCACAAACTCTTTTCAAGCAAGGGAGCTGGAAGTAGCTCATACAGTCTTATTTTTCCTTGGTTTGCTACATCAGAGTATTTCCTATTATAGTATCACAAAAGCACCTGTGTTGCAATTAGGAGCAATCNAGAGAGAGAGAGAGAGAGTATTCCCTGGTTATGAACTTTCTTAATTTTTATTAAATGTTCATTAAATTAGTTGCTTCCTCTCCATTTCAGTAATTTTATAGATATCTAAATTTTAAAAAATCAAAGTGTTCTAAAAAAGACTTTTTAAAATATCCAAGCTCATCTGACAAACTTTGTCCATTTTTTACTCTTGCTCAAAACCAAACACTTTTTTTTTTGATAATGAAAAAAGAATGCTTTTTTCCACAGCTAAAGAAAGTTCAAAGTTACCATGGTAACTTAACAAAAAGTCACTAAGAACTCGCTGCTAAAGGCCTTTATAGTATATAAAAAATACATTCAGTTAGAAGTATTGGAAAATCTTTGACAGTTATTTCAAATACACAGAACTAGCAAACTCAGTGGTGATTACTATGAACAAATGTTAAAAATAAACATCTTGGTTATTTTTGCAGTAAGGTGCCCCACGGAGAGGTTTGTTAATTAAAGGTCATCTACTCTAAGTTGCATAAAAGAATACTGGAAAACCTGTTCTTCTCACATGAACCTTGTTGTACTCATTTTTCTCAGCTAAGTATTTTGTTGTCAGAAAGAAAAGATAATTTAGGAAAAGTATTCATTATATCTCACACAAAGCAACTAATTTCTTGCCTGAATCTGACAACTTGATGCAGCAAGTTAGCAAAAAACTAGCTAAGCCATGAGGTGTGTGAGAAAATACAGCCCTGCTTTTACAACGTTGAACATACTTTTAAATGTACACACACCCATAAAAGCCCAACATATTTCTAATTTCATCTTGTAAGATATGCTAGAGTATTCATACATTTCTATATTAGCTATAACTGACTTACAATAATTAATTGTATAATATTATACTCATAGTTCTCAAGTGTCAGACCCCAACCTTACACTGGCTTTCCTAGGGATAGGGATTCCATCCTTCACGAAGGGTTGTGTAATTCAGCATAACTGGTATTTTAATGAACTAAGTTCTTAACCATTCCTCATTGCTAACAAATTGTGTTATTCTGCTGTGTTCAGTGCAGTTATTGAGCAATTGAGTGCCTTGAAAGGAAGACAGGCTGAAATTTGTTCAGGCACTTAAATTTACTCTGATATTTACCCAGGCCATTAACCAGCAAAGAAGGCATGAAAAACTTTACTCTGCCCTTCACTACACATGCTTTTATTCCTGTGTATTTCTACTAGTTGTATAAATAGTCATTATTCATTTTCCGAGGTCTCACTTGGATGCCAAAGCCTGCAAAGTCATTCAGGAAATTTCAATCATAAACAAGTTGAGAGGCTGAGAGAACAAAATTCCACACTGGTATGCTTTCCAATTATTTCTTTAGAAGAGTAAAATAATCACATGCCTTTACTCTATATCCTATTAGTCATCCCACTTCACATACAGGCCTTGCAAATTTACACCCTGTGTTCGGGTGGACCCTAGAGCACTTCACTAATTAATTTAGGGCTGTATGTTAAGAGACATCTAGTATATTGTCATAAGCCTTTCATTGAAGTTGTGTAGAGATGAAAAGATGTTTGGGTCAGCCTACACTGTTTTAAAATCCATGGCATTTTTGGTTGTAGTTTCAGGATGTTTCAGACTTATCCAGCAGTAGTTCCAGTGCTTGCAGTGTATAGTGACATACAAGCGTGCCACCTCACCTAAGCTTCTGAATTCTGCAGTTACTCACCCTGTGGCATGTTTTAAGTGTGTGCACAACAATGCAGAACTTAATTCAGAATATTAGTGTGGATTTATCTTCCTGCTGAGCAGAAAGATGTGAAATACCAACTGCAAGGGCATTCGTCATATGCAAATTGCAGCAAAACCTCGCACACACAAAGGTTTATATTTTGAAGATTCAAGGCTGAAGATTTATCCTCTCTATTCCCTAGAACAATACTTTTCTTATATTCAGGAACCATGTTAATTTAATTAGCATATAATGATGGAACCAACTGTTCTGGGCTGCATCAAAAAATGTGTGGCCAGTGGGTTGAGGAAGGTGTTTCTGCCCCTCTACCCTGCCCTTGTGATCACTCCACCTTGGAGTGGTTACTCCACCTGGAATGATCCAGCCAGTCCTGGGTCCTCAGCACAAGGATGTGGACTCTGTTGGACCCCTCTTGGAGGGGGTCCAGAGGAGAGCCAGAAAGATGCTCAGATGGCTGGATCACCTCCCCTGTGAAAGCAGGCTGAGAGAACTGAGGTTGTTCAGTCTGGAAAAGACATCAGGGAGACCTTATAGGACCTTCCAGTACCTAAAGAGGGCTGATTAAAAAAAAAATAAATAAATAGGAACAGTGACTTTCTACATAAGCAGATAGTGATAGGATAAGGGAATATGTGTTTAAACTAAAGAAAGATACTTAGATTACATGTTAGGAAGAATTCTTTGTTTGGTGAGGCACTGGTACAGGTTATCCAGACAAGTTGTGGATGCCCTATTCCTGAAGTGTTCTGGGCCAGCCTGGATGAGGCTTTGAGCAACCTGGTCTTGTGGGTGGCATCCCAGCCCATGACAGAGAGGTTGAAACGAGATGGTTTTTGAGGTCCCTTCCAGCCTAAACCATTCTATGAGTCTAGGTTTTGGTAATTTATCAATCCTGAAATCCTTATCCTCTGGGAATTTTAGTATTTCTTTTTACACTACACCTAGCTATTATCAGAGCAGGTGCAAACATAATGAGGGCACAATTTATGTGCCACAGAATATCTTGTAGTCAATAATCCAATCTTGGGACCCATCTGGACCACCCGGAGCTCCATGTTAGAGCTCATGTCCTCAGTTTTATTTCCTTTTTATATGGTGTGAGGGAGGAGAAGAGATGCTGCATGCCTCATTCTCACCCAGCATGGAGTTAAAATAGGATTGAATCACCCATCTAGACCCAGTCATCAATAAATATTTCCCGTTCTCAATGTTTAGGCATCAGGTTCAGAGCTTATTTGTAAAATATTAGTCAAATGGAAAAAATATTTTCTAATAATCTTCTACTGTCTTACCCCAAAAAGATTGTGAGATATCCTACATGTAGCAAATGCACTAAACTTAAAAACTGAATTAAAACCCTGTAACTTATTCTCGGCACTTTGCATTTCACTTAGATTTGAAAATGACAAGCTGTTGGTCCAATTTTTGTCAACATGTTTTTAATTAGTTCTGAATTTATGACAATTAAAGCTCACTGTTGCTTTTAAAATGAAGTTACTGAATTTGCCTTAATTTGTTTTCATTGCTCAGCAATGTCTGCATTTTAATTCAACATGGATATATTCCATCCTCTCTGCTTTCTGTAGGGAAGACACTACTGTCAACGCTATCGTCATTTTTTTTCCCGTGGAAATTATTGACTAGAAAATAAACTGAAAACATCTTTTGGGAATGCTGGCCATGCTCCACATTTGACTGGCTCCATCTGTATCTCAGCTGACTCAAAGAACCCAATGCATTCCAAATCTTTTTTGTTAGGAGAGTGGGGGGAAGAAGAAAATTAAATACTTCACTGTAACAATGATTTTGTATTTCTTGTGTCTGCAGCTGTAGATTTGGTTTTAGGCAAATAATGTTTATTATTCATTAATAATCTAGGGCCATATACATCACAAAAACGTGGAAGATGTACTTTGCTTAAAAATGGAGACACCACACAAAAATTAATTGTTGCTTAAACTTTTTTGGGGACAAGGAAAAAGAGGGTTGAAGTATGACTGGCATTGTAATGAAGAAATAATTTTGGCAAATTCTTAGAACCTTAATAATAAATGACAAATTTCTATATATTAGAAGAGCAAGGTTTAATCTCATATGCCTCAACCTCATTTCTCCTCCCTTGCTTTCATTTTTCATCAGGAAAGTAATTTTCTCTTCACAGGCCCTCTGTGAATTCAGATTGTTCATGCACCATTTCCTTCCTGAATGGCTGTAGACAGATCTATACTTATAGGAGTATCTGCGGACTACATGTCTTGGTCAGAAATTGCAGCAGAATCTTCCAAAAGAATGCTTTAAAAAAATCTGAAGTAACAGAAGCTGAAATTATTAACCACACACGTGGAAGTCTAATAACAGAAGTACAGTATGACAACCTGTTTTCTTCTTCAGCTAACATGAGTATACTAAAACAGTTATGTACCAAGACCATTTATTTTGTGAGAATTCCAAAGTCAGTTGGGTTGTTGAGGATTTTGTCCCTTTTTTAACTTAATGTATTTTTCTCTTTTATGGTAATTTTTGTATACTGTAACAGTAGATCAAGAATTAAACAAAACTCTTACAAGAAGGTCTTATAATTAGAAAAAGTAAAATTTTTATTATAGGCTATTACTTTCCTAGTTTAACTATTAAAGTTAAAAAAAAAAATCCTTGCTCTAATATCCAATTCAAATTACTAAATAAGAGAGAAATCTGAATGAATTCCCCAGAGCCCCAGCTGTATCTCCATACTTAGAAAATCCATTACCATAAGTGAACACCTAAAAAATTATAGGAGAAAAAATTAAAGCATTCATAAATTTAACTCTAACATCTGTTACTTTTCACAGTGAAAGTTCAAGTAAGTTAAATATTTTTTTTTTCTTTTTTTTGCTCAAGTAGATTCAATGCCATAGCTCCCTGCATTAGGCAAATAAAAAGTTAACCCTATAACTAAGGTTATTCAATGTATCAGTTGCTGTGTGCGCTCTATCTGCAAGGNGGAAAGTAATTTTCTCTTCACAGGCCCTCTGTGAATTCAGATTGTTCATGCACCATTTCCTTCCTGAATGGCTGTAGACAGATCTATACTTATAGGAGTATCTGCGGACTACATGTCTTGGTCAGAAATTGCAGCAGAATCTTCCAAAAGAATGCTTTAAAAAAATCTGAAGTAACAGAAGCTGAAATTATTAACCACACACGTGGAAGTCTAATAACAGAAGTACAGTATGACAACCTGTTTTCTTCTTCAGCTAACATGAGTATACTAAAACAGTTATGTACCAAGACCATTTATTTTGTGAGAATTCCAAAGTCAGTTGGGTTGTTGAGGATTTTGTCCCTTTTTTAACTTAATGTATTTTTCTCTTTTATGGTAATTTTTGTATACTGTAACAGTAGATCAAGAATTAAACAAAACTCTTACAAGAAGGTCTTATAATTAGAAAAAGTAAAATTTTTATTATAGGCTATTACTTTCCTAGTTTAACTATTAAAGTTAAAAAAAAAAATCCTTGCTCTAATATCCAATTCAAATTACTAAATAATAGAGAAATCTGAATGAATTCCCCAGAGCCCCAGCTGTATCTCCATACTTAGAAAATCCATTACCATAAGTGAACACCTAAAAAATTATAGGAGAAAAAATTAAAGCATTCATAAATTTAACTCTAACATCTGTTACTTTTCACAGTGAAAGTTCAAGTAAGTTAAATATTTTTTTTTTCTTTTTTTTGCTCAAGTAGATTCAATGCCATAGCTCCCTGCATTAGGCAAATAAAAAGTTAACCCTATAACTAAGGTTATTCAATGTATCAGTTGCTGTGTGCGCTCTATCTGCAAGGTTTAACAATCTTTGTAACAAACAAACCTGTTAACTTATAACTGCATACAGATGTGGCCCAGCTCAGGAGTAAAGATCCATCTGATTGCCAAAGACACCAAAAGTTCAACAAACAGCAAGCATTCTTCATCAAAACCATACTCACTTAGCATCTAGCTTGTAACTGCAGTCCCTAAGAAACACTCATCATCCCCCTCCACCCCTCAAATCCTTCTAACCAGAAAACAAACCGGTTAAAACCACATCTACCTTTCCTTTCCTGGTAGGAATTTCATTCACATACATATTTCAGCACTACCAGAGCCTTTGTAATTGACTCTCAGGGGTGGTCCTGTTCAGGGCCAGGATCTGGGCTCTGTGATCCTTGTGGGTCCCTTCCAACTCGCCGGATCTGTGATTTGGTGACTTGTAATTAAATCTCAACAATAAAAGGTGATAGCATCACTTTTCTTTAAATTTCCCCTTTTGTGCCTGTATACAGAAACATAATAGCTCTTGCTCACTTATCAAAGAGGACTGTAAAGTCAACAATGCACTTGCCCCTGCACACATCCATATGGGAAAGCCTCCTTCCCAAGAGCATTACTGCCTTTTGTTCATGCCTGTCCTGTAATTGGTGCAGTCAAGTCAAAGTAATGTGCTGGAATTCTGTTGTTCTCTTCAATGCCTCTTATCAGAGCCAGACTTTGTAATGTGTTTGAAATGTGGATTACTTGTTCAGAGAAGGAGGCCAAGTGGAAGCTGAATAACCCTGACCTTTTTGAGCTTGGAAAATCAAAACAGTACCAAAACAAAAAAGATCATTCATGTCTGGAATGAGATATTTTCATCCTTTTCAGCTGCACATTCAGTAGTCAGACTATGGTCTAATTAGGAAAAAAAATCAGAAAGTTGTTACACAATCGTTTTGCTCAAAATATATTGAGAAAGTTGCAGGAGCTCAAATGCAGTCATGCCACCACTGTTACAAGAAATCTTGGTAAACAGTGAGGAGGTAATGCCTCTACATTAAATCTGTTTCTATGGTTTTCAGCTCCACGCAATGTTTCTTCCATTGACTCATCTCTGAACAAGTTTGCTTTCATAGGTTTGATGAATGTAATCTATGGACTGTAAATCCAGTTTCCTGTTGAAAAGGCATAACACTTAACACTTGGAACACCTTTGTTGTTGTTGTAAATATCAAGTCCACCTTCAAAATGCAGCTATTTGCTCTCAGAGCTGAAATCTCTTGTAGTATGAACCATACCTGTGTTTGAGACTACCATTTCTTACCTGCCCACTAAACAGCCTGAAAGATCCCATTTACTTCTCCATTACTGACCTTCCTCTCAAGAAGAGACTTTGCATAACCTTTATCTTGACATTCTCTTCAGATAAATCTTCTTTACAGTGACGTGCACACACAATAAAATCAATACTTTCTAAAAGGACAGCAAACAGGAATGGGTTTTGACATGCCATCTACAAGATTTGCCGAAACTCATTTTACCATCTTTGCTGTCATCAAGAGATGTTTGGAGCATTTCAAGGAACCTTTCTGTAAAACCAGACCTAAAGTTGGCAATGGTTATGTAGGGCACTGAGACCACAGCTTCATATCCCATGTATTCGTTTTCTTCTATCATACTTGTAATAGCAAAAATATCTGTACTTCAAAGAGATTGATACTTGTCCTTTTGCATAGCAGAAAAGGGGCTCATTAAATAATGAACTAATTCATTCACTATCTACCAATACGGTTTCTGGGTGCTCCAAGAGTACAAAAATAACAGCATTGATGGTATAAAGAGCATGATTTCGTAATATCCCAAGAAAAGTGTAAAACATCTTATTCTCCATGATGCTAAACCCAGCAGGCTCTTCACTTCCATTCAGTATCCTTGCACCTCTTGACTTCACTTTCCTAATTGAGACATGCTGTACTTATATAAGGGTACTTAATTCTGTCTTTCCCTCACTTCCTTCCAGCCTGTTACCTTCTTTCACAAAGGCACTGCAGCCTTGCAATAGTGCCACAAGAGCTACTTAAACCTGTAACAAGCAAAATTGTTTGAGGTTTTACTCTCCAAAAGCAACCATAAGCCCAAGGCTTTTTTTTTTTTTCTTTTCAATCATCTCTTAGTCATCTGTCTACATTTAATTGGTGTGCAGTCACAACAAAGATCATGTTGAACGCATTTATGACAAGACAGTGCCTTTCTGAGGGGCTGTGACACAGGATATTAGGATACCAGTTAGAACAGAATTGTTAGCCCTATTAGGCGCCAGTGCCTATCCAGAGTGACGACAATGCAAGCACAAAACTTGAGGGCAGAATTAGTCATCACTCTGAAAATCAGACTTCTCAGCTTATATCAAAATCAGACTTCTGTCTGGCACTGTGTTTAATACCACTTTTACTCTGTATTAAAGCAGAGGTAAAAAGTTCTTAAAAAAAAAGGACTAACAAGCATGTCAGGCATTATTGTCCTTGTTACTGAGTAATAACACTACTGTACTTCTGTGGTCTGGCAGGGGCTGTCACTTCCACTTGCCACTGCTCCCAGTTACTGAGGTCTGATGAGACGTGGTGCAAGATCACATGTCATATCTCTTGAATTGAAACACTAACACAGTGATTTGTTTAATACAGAAGCAGCTTCATAAGGAAATTAGCATGTACAAGACTTTATTTTCTTGAAGGACTGGGAGGAGGAGATCATACGTTGCCTGATGTTGACAGTTTTTTTTTTAAACCACATAATACTGAGATATTTTAAACTCCCTGCTTCATGCTCTCTCATTTGGCCAATCACTGCAATATGCACAAGTCTAGTTTTTGCATTTGCATGTTTGTGTTTGAATTTAGAACACATACTTATGTCAATTAGGAAAGAAAACCCCAAACAACACTTTAAAGCTCTGGTACAGTTATTACAAATCATTAAATGAAGGATTTCTACATATCTTTTTTTGAGATAAGAAAAAGCCTCCTTCTTTACATAATCTTTACAAAGGAAAATATAACTGCAGTCTTTCATAGCACAAAAAAATCTTCCATTCTTCTAGAATCTCATAGAAGTGTGGGTAATTCAGCTGACCAGTACCCTGCAGGTCACACTTTAGTTTAAATTCACAGCATCAAGTTTTTGGCCTATATCTGTCACATGCAGTAGCAATCTCACTTTGCAGCTGCTACAAGGCAGAGTTCTGGTAAAACACAAGTCCACTTTTCCACATCAAACTAAAGAACTATCTAGTTGTACTCTTTTTAGATGCAATTCTCCACTTTTGAACAAATTACTCACATGTCACTAACAGAAACATCAGCTTTAAACATCACCTTGCTGAACACTGCCTTCTCTACTACCCAAATGAAACAGGACATTAGGGACAAAGAATTCAAAATAAGACCCTTACTTCTGTCTTGGATTTCAAAGCAAGAACATATATTTCCAAAAAGTAGGCCAAATATTGATTTGGTCACAGACATGAAGTCATATATGACTGCATCTTTTAAGGAACTTCCAGCAGCACTGCCATGGGAGAGTAACAATGTAGTAGATGACCAAAGAGTAACTTGCTAAAAATGTTTTAATGAATAGTTGGAACATTTTTCCTGCTTTCATCTTGGCCCAAGACCTCTGTCAGGGCGCCCATCTAACATCAGCAGAATCAGGCCTGACTTTACACTGGAAACTGGAAAGTTTTACATATATGTGCCCTATCTAAAAGGCATTCAGGAACTGCAAGAGATTTGACCTTAAGTTCCATTGAAAGAAGTTGCAGGTGCAGAGTTGCTAATGCATGCAAACCTACTAGTTAACCTACAGACATCAGGAACGTTTTCTCTTTCTTCCTGAACATGTATATTCTATAAGGTAAATGAAGTGCTAGCTGATGAATTGGCATTTTTAACTGTCTTCTACTTGAAAGCTTCTCAAGAAGGGTATTTTTATTCTATGTCATGAACATAATTACCATGTGCTTGTTAAACTACTTAGTGCAGTCTCTAAGGAGTTAACCATAGAAGTTACCTTTGCAAAAAAAGGAACGTGATGTGAATCTCCAATCACTGTACACTAACAAACTTGCCAGTGCACAGTTTGAGCTTTACATTTTTACAGAAACATAGACTTGCATTCTCTACATGACTACCAAATATCTTTGATATTTCACTGATTCTTTTTCCCTTAACTATTCTTCAAATTCTTGTTTGCTTTAAGGTATTAGAATTAGTGCTTAACAGCTGCTAATGAATCCTGCAACAATCATGCACAGTTTCAAAGTTCTCTGGAGGAAGAGCCAAGAACCTGCACCTTTCCTTCTGCTTTCAGATTTTAATGCAAAACACAGAAAGAGGTTAAAGGTAAATTAGGATTAATACACAATCTGCAACAGCAGAATATGTTGCCAGGTATGCTGAGATTTTGAAGGATCAGCCAGTGAGAATGGAATGACAGCCCTACCAGCATTTTGGTGGACACATTCAGAGTCTGATCATCAAGAAAATATTTGTATCAGGAATGGTAAAATATTAGCATAAACAAATGAAAGGAATATTCTATTCTCTTAGAATGCATACATGATCATTCAGCAATACGGGTCCTTTTATCAATAAAGCAATTTTCTTTGTGAAATACTTACTAAGGAGAAAGTATTTTAGCACTCTCAATCCCAGTATTCTTATGCCTGAGACTGATAACCTGAAGGTATACTAATTATTTTGTTATTTGGCAGAAGCTATTATTTTTACTTTCTTTTTTAAAAATATTTGAGTCTAGTCTCTAAAGGTTGCACGTTATCATTACCTCTATTACAATCAACAGCATGTTGCTTTGTGTACAATTCAACAGCCAAGAAATATCTCTTATCTCCATCTAGCATGATTAAATTTTGACAAACAGAATTCTAGTTCATTCTTTGGTTTCTGTCTCTTGTCCATGAATTATATCCATCAGGACTAGAAACAGTCTTTGATTCATGAACTAAACTCTGGATTAAATTTACTAGCAGCTAACAATGCAAAATTGTGCATATTATATATCCCCAGTGATATTAAAGTCACTAGATTCAGCCAACATCTCTTTTTCCTTTCTAAGTCTCAGCTCAACAGACAAGAATGGTGACTGTTGAACATTGTCTACCCTTTGGGACCTCTGCAATCGAGAGTGATTCTTAAACACTCTCTTGAGGCAAGTTCAGACACTCAAGCCCTTTTTTTGAGGAAAGTTTAAACATATTTGCTCAATTTCTACACCAAGTGGTTTGGAGATAGAGATCTCAAAGCTCAGTAAATTCTAACTACTTAAAACCTGTCATGGGGCTGAAACATGCTTAGAGCTGGGATGGAAAGACTGTAAATGATAAAGAACATGGTTTCTTGCTATTGCTACACAAAATGTTTGAGTGGAAGAGAAAGACAATATTAATTTCTTTTAGACAACATACATTTAAAGAGAACTACAATTAATATGCCAACAATTCTAACTAAGCTTTAGGTAGGACTTGCTGTTGTATTTAAATGTTGAAAGAAATTGTTGCAGTGGTGCTGGAGTTCTCATTTCAGAAGAATAGAATTTGTTCTCCAAAATTATTCCTTTAATTTTTGGTAAACATTACTGCATAGATGAATTAATTAAAAATTCTTTATAGTAACACGAAATTTTACAGATTATTTCAGCTCTACAATTTAATCCTAAAATATCCCTAAAAGTCCTAATACACAGTCTGAAAATTATGTTGGAATACTTATTTCTTTCAAACATGTTTCACTATTATATTTTGACCAATAATAGGTCTAAATACAGCACTTGAACACAGGCTGTCCCAAAAAACAGCAAGGCTAGGGAAGCCACAGGATTTTATTTCTAAAGAGACCCCTGAAGATGACAGGACAAGATTAATGATGATTCAATTAAGAGATAGTGCACATTTAAATTCCCAAAAATAGCTACCAAGTGGAAGTTAGAAATTTTAAAGTAAAAATATGAAGAATGAATAGAAAAGTTCCTTCCAGCAATATTTTGTGAGAAGAAAATGCTTGGCAGAGTGTTCTGCATGCGATAGGAATATTTACTTTTACCCTCACAGCCAGAACTAATTTGATGTTTATTCAACACCCAAATTTGCAAGCAAGAACTCTGTGTTTATGTCCCTGGGATGCTTTATTCCTTTCATGTGGCCAAAGTATATTAGAAAGATTAACCACTGAAAACAAAATTATATCTTCTGCTTTAATACTAAAACCTAAATACTACCAGAACTTGAGCAAGTTTCTCAAAAATAGAATAAAATGGACAAGTTGGCTTGCTGCCTATTATGGTTCCACAGCTACTTCTTAGCTCAAAACATGGCCTCAGCTTCAGATTATTTTTTAACTTAAGGGAAAAACAGGTTTTCCAGGGTATTGTATTGATGTTATGTGCACATATTAAAAAATTTTAGACCTATTACTGGAAGAAGTGGATTGCTTTTTCATTTAATACATTTAAAGGCACTTGTCAATGTTGTCTAATTTGAACAAATATGTCATAGATGTTATAAGATTTGTATGTTATTTTATACCCAAAGTTTCCTGAAAAACAAAACCAGCTAAATACGNAATTATGTTGGAATACTTATTTCTTTCAAACATGTTTCACTATTATATTTTGACCAATAATAGGTCTAAATACAGCACTTGAACACAGGCTGTCCCAAAAAACAGCAAGGCTAGGGAAGCCACAGGATTTTATTTCTAAAGAGACCCCTGAAGATGACAGGACAAGATTAATGATGATTCAATTAAGAGATAGTGCACATTTAAATTCCCAAAAATAGCTACCAAGTGGAAGTTAGAAATTTTAAAGTAAAAATATGAAGAATGAATAGAAAAGTTCCTTCCAGCAATATTTTGTGAGAAGAAAATGCTTGGCAGAGTGTTCTGCATGCGATAGGAATATTTACTTTTACCCTCACAGCCAGAACTAATTTGATGTTTATTCAACACCCAAATTTGCAAGCAAGAACTCTGTGTTTATGTCCCTGGGATGCTTTATTCCTTTCATGTGGCCAAAGTATATTAGAAAGATTAACCACTGAAAACAAAATTATATCTTCTGCTTTAATACTAAAACCTAAATACTACCAGAACTTGAGCAAGTTTCTCAAAAATAGAATAAAATGGACAAGTTGGCTTGCTGCCTATTATGGTTCCACAGCTACTTCTTAGCTCAAAACATGGCCTCAGCTTCAGATTATTTTTTAACTTAAGGGAAAAACAGGTTTTCCAGGGTATTGTATTGATGTTATGTGCACATATTAAAAAATTTTAGACCTATTACTGGAAGAAGTGGATTGCTTTTTCATTTAATACATTTAAAGGCACTTGTCAATGTTGTCTAATTTGAACAAATATGTCATAGATGTTATAAGATTTGTATGTTATTTTATACCCAAAGTTTCCTGAAAAACAAAACCAGCTAAATACGTGGCTTAACATACTGGTTTGGTTACAAAATAAGGTTTTAAACCTGACACCATCAGTAACTTGATCTAAATGGGAGAGCTGAGTAGCTCCATGCTTCACCTTGAGATAATATGAAAACATGGTGTAAGAACTACAGTAATCAAGCTGTGAAATTCAGACCTTGCCATTCAAATCTTCCACTTTCACAAACCCAATTGACATTCTGCAAAATATCCTTTACTGCCCACATCACATATGAGCATTTTCAAGTAATATCTACAAATAGAATGATGTAGATGATAAAATATGTATGTTTCCTGAAACCTTGTCAATCTTTTTAATTTTCATAAGAAACAACATTTTGTTCTGAAAAAGGAGAAAAATCCTACAGAAAAGTCTACTTAGAGGTAAGTTTTAGGTTAAACCCTGCAGAAATAACTCCCTTGTCTTTCTAGTACAAGACCATACAACAAAGACCACAAAGTATATCTCAGCTGATGACATCAAAAATTGGGTTGTGGGCAAAACAGTCTAAACAGACTTTTATTTTCACCTGTGGCTAAAGCAGTGCAAATTGCAACAATTTTTTTACCAAAAAAACAAGAAAAAAAATTGATAATTTTAAAAGTTTATAAAGTACATATGGGGAACTTGAAAGCACCCCCTCCCAACAAACAAAAGAACCATAAAGAAAGAAACCCTAAAACAAATCAAAAACTTACACATATACAAGAAAAAAAAAGTTGCCTTTGTTGTTGGATTTACACTGGATGCTAATTGCAAGCATTTATTTCCCAATTAAACAAAAGTTAGTAAGGGCAATGGTCATTCATAAACCACAACTCTTTCTTTTCTTTTTTTCTTTTTTTTTTTTTTTTGTTCTTTGAAGCAAAACTTAAAATTGCAAATACAAGCTATAAATACACAGTCGTTTCCTGTTGACAGTCAAATCATTATGTTCACTTCAATCAATGCTATAGCCAGAGGGATTCTCCCCATTCGAAAATATATAAAATCAACATATGCACATTACACACATTCTAGTTGTATAAGAGAGAAACATAGGAGAGGTCTCCTTTGTAAAAACAAAATTCAGACTGTGACAGTTTCCTTTTTGTTTAGGGCAGTAATGGAGCTGTTCCTCATTTTGTAATCTTGCATTATTTGCAGTAATGCCACTGAAACGTGTCTCTGTGATGTAGTACATATAAAACAAGATGCTAAATTGGTATCTAAAACATTAACTTCAGAAAAATGTAGAAATATTTAATAAAAATATTACAAATTTCAGTTGTTCCAGGCCCTCAAAACCCTTTATTTTTATGGTATCTTATATTCAAAATAAAACTTAACTATGTTGAGATTAATAAGACTATGATTTCTTTCTGATAGCTCTAAGTGTCTGATTATTTATTCTTTTGTTTTCCTACTTAGTGAGCAGTACTGCACTAAAGTATTTTGTGCTAATAGCAGATTATTTTCTTTCTGTTTTACACTTGTTCTCGTTTTATCTTTTTCAAGGTCAAAGTGTTCTTTAAAAAGCTGCTTTAGAGCCTTTTTTAATGTTACAACTACTTCTTTTTTTTTTCTTAATTCCCAGGCATGTTTAAAATACTAATCAGACTGCAAAAAGAAACACTCTAATTCAATCTAACACAGTGAATAAAATTCACCCGTCAAATAATACTTTGTTCTGGTTTATTTTATGAAGCCTCCACAGAAAGTTAATTTTGCAAGCAACCTCATTACATTTGTAAGTAACAACAGCCAGAGATAAGAAAAGAGAGTGAGATTTATCCTTTATGATCAAGCCACTCTTTGTTTTACTTTAACTCCCACTCATTACCAACAGTTTGTTCCTGTGTCACAGTGCCTGCTTCCCTCTCTGCAGTAATTCCATCACCACACTATGTTCTCGAAAATTTTCTTACACTTACATCAGTATTGAGCTTTTCCACTATGAAATTTTGGTGTACCTGCCACTGTTAACATTTTAGGGCAGCAAGGATATTGCTGGAGCAGGACTATCAATTTAGCAAATTTAAAAACACCATGGAAATGAGTGAATCAGGTCTCTAAAATCCACCACTCCCTTTCCATCAGCTTCAAAACATTCAAGATTTCCTTTCTGCAAACACTATCCTGGCATTTCTTACATTTTCCTTTGATAAAGCTCCCATTCAGGCACACAATTCCAGAATATGATAGTAAGTACTGAACAACCTGCTAATTATCACACTCAGCTCTGCCCTACAACCATATCACTCCAAAAAAAAAAGGCAGTGGATTTGCAAGAGCAGTTTAATCCCTTTATTCTGAAGTTACCTTAAACCTATAGCCACTGCTCACTGACAGCACACTAAAGAAATACCTTTGGGGGATGTAGGTTGTGTGAAGGTCAAATCAGCAATGGGTACATGACACAGTGTGGTTCACACACTTATTTCTCATACCCAGAACGACCAAATCAGAACATGGGGTTTAGAAATGGGATCTATACTTGCATTTCAAACACCAAAATAAGGATACACTTCAATTGAAAATTATTCTCACTGCCTCATCTCACTTTCAATCCACATATCCTTCAGCTAAATCACAATCATGAGTGTGAAACCCAGCACTGGTGGGGATTATTTCATTTTGGGACACTTATTTAATATCTCTTTTCATGGGTGTATCTTCAGCATCAAGATACCTTCTCTGATAAAAACAGTACATAACCCATGTTGAATATAATCTGCCAATACGGAACTGCAACCATTTTCAGTAACTAAAGATTCCTCTGCAAAAGCCAGTAAGCATCATGAAAAAAATCCTCTTTCCTTTTAAAGCAATCCAGCATGTGAGAAGACAGGACAGACGGAATCTCACTTAAAAGTCTCACTGAAAGTTGCAGGTGGCACGCTAAAGACAAATGCAGAACGCTCTGTGGCAGATGGCCTGCCTTTCAATCAGCAAAAGAAAAAGGTATTAGATAAAAACCTTTCCAGCAGCAACATGACATTATTATCCTCACTTTACCTGTGCAAAAAATCAGTAGTAAGTTTCAAAAATTAAGTAGGATTTAATGCTTGTTTATGCAAGTTGGACAGAGTTATGAATATTTTGTTTCTCAGAAGAACAGCATTTTTAAAAATACAGTTTTACAACTAAACCCATATCCTGGCATGATGATGCAGTTTCACTTTTCTAAGCAAATAAAATATTTCATGTACTTTGTATGCTTGGCTTGCTTATCATTTTTGCAAAGCTATCTGCAGCTTACTGTGCATATGAAATAAAGTAGAAAAAATACATTGCCATTATTAGGGGGAAAAATGGACTTGTCATTATTTATTGTTGCAGATTTTGACCTCAGCTTCTCAGTCAAACATAATAAAATTTGTCCTAGCTAAATTTTTAGATTCCAGTCTTCAGGATTTATTTTATTTCATTATTTTAATGAATTCTTGATGTTAGTAAATTAGCTGTATGGATTATTGCAGACCATTTTCCTATAACTCCTAGATATTAAAGATTTTATTATAAAACAAGCCATAATTGCAAATCCATGGAAACTCTAGCTCGGAGCTTCAGTCGACACATCATCTCTCAGCTAGGCACGCACACCGTCTGGTAATATTCCGATTTTCTACAAGGGTTCACATCCTCATTCATGTCCTCTTGAACATCTCTGAATAACCACACAAATGGTAGACTTCAGGTTATGTAATAAGACATGAAAGGCTTTCATCAGGCCTGCAATAAAAATCATATTATGCTTGGCATCAAATCCATTATAGCTCCCTGAACATTTCATGGGAGAACTGGTAAACCACAGCTGTGGCAATGTCTGGGTGAATTTCTTACCCTACTTTGTCTTTTATCATTTCCATTCTCTGCTTCTTAGCTCCCAAGTAGGCTCCCAGAGAGAGACACACATGGCTAAGTGAACTCTCAATTCTCCCCACAAACACTTGTCATGCAGTAGTAATTTAGAATCCATTCTACAACGGGCTAAGCACATCCTGGCTCAGGTCCAGCCAGGCACTTATTGCCTAAATACTCCTACTAACAGCCACATGGCACTGGAGCACAACCAAGCTCAGGACTAGCTTAAGCTTATCCTTCAGGTGCTGGTGGGGTGGTTAGGTTTAAGGTACAGAAAATTAGATGGGATGGTTTTTGTGTCTGTGTGGAAGATGGGGGGGAGGTGGTGCTGGGAGGGTGTGTGTTTTTAACCATAGGCAACCACCAAAAAACTCCCCAGGCTTCTTAGTGTTATCCTTCCAAGTGGCTAAATATGCCCCTTACATATCCCAAAAATCGCAACTCCTGAACTTCATGGATTTCAAGGTCTGAACAATTTTAGCTTAGGATTTATTTACACAAGGATCAACAGCTCTCAAACCTGCTTTTCAAGAAAACTTGGCATACAGGCAAGACTCCCTAATTACCTATTTCCTAGTATTCTGACAATCACTTATTTTGACATAAGCAATCAAAACAGGAGTTGTGATGCACTTGCAAACCACCTTGGCATGCAGACCACTTGAATCCCACATCTCTGCAGGGGCTTGACAAAGTGCTTCATAGGAATGGGCAGGAAAAGAGTGACCAAGTGTCAAGGAATGTCACAGCTTTCCCCCAAATGTCCTTTTTCCCTCTTTGTTGCTACATACTCTGCAAGCTCAGAGACAGTCAATAAACCCCTGTACCTTCATTCAACAAGTTATTACAAAAAAGTGTTTATATATATATATATAGTCACACACTTTTACTGAGACAACACACTGGAGTTTGCATTGGCACCCCTGCCCTCAGGAGGGACTTTGCTGATTACTCTCAAGTAGAGGAAACAGGTGTACAGCAGTGTGAACTAAACAAAACCATGTGCAAGCTCTTCCAAAAGTGGACATTTTTTTCCAGGTATATAATTTTCATCTGTTGACTGCTGTCACCTCAATACTGCCTAATCAATAATGTTCTTATTATGCTCTTTTAAAGCTAATTACATTATTTACTTTCACATACCCAAGTCTACTACCAGCTCTTTGCTGGAATCCTTAGCAGGTAACAAAGTATTAATGAATAAAAGCAGATTGAAGAGCTACTGTACTGTATGTTTCAAGCTAAACAGAGCACCATCACAAAATCTACAAAATCCACAGATGGGAAAACCTATTCTCAAGATAGAAATGTTCTATCTAAATGCATTCTTAGCTTCTGTCTGATCAGCTAATTTCAAAAATCTTCCTTATTTGGCTTGTGATTTGAACAAATCCCCTCACCAGTTCATGCAAATTTATTTGCAAAATTATTTTTCATTTTCAAATCAATATAAATGTTGAAAGCAAGGCCCAAAAGC
>VWYE01000385.1:0-16523 GCA_013398995.1 Alaudala cheleensis | reverse complement strand
AAATAAAAAAAAGGAAGTTCAAAATGTCAATGAAATAGAAACCCACGCGTCCCATGGAAGGGAGTTTTAGTGTCCAACTCATCTGTCTGAAGCCCAAGCTTTCAGGAAGGAAGGTTCATTTCTTCCCAGATACATTTCAGCAATATATATACACTTACCTGCACCTATATTTAAATCCACAGTGCCAAAACTTGCATGCAACATCTCCCATAAGTACATAATGTTTGTTTCTTACATAATTTTAAGATAATAGATAGGCTTTACAAGCATTGTAATTCTGTTTGTTAACCAGAAGAATATACCTACATGACAATACAATACATAATAAAATGTTAAAAAAAAAAACCCGCTGGAATACCCAGAAAAGTTAACTCTGAGATAGATTGTTCACTGAAACTTAGAAAAATTGAAAGATCATTTTCAGAAAACAACTATTTTTGGGGTAAAACAGGCCCCTATGGTCAATTTTTAGGAAGTGTTCTAGTTCATGATCTCTCTGAAGATAAGTGTGCATTTGTTCAGGGATTTTTTAGTATGAAAATCAGTTTTATGTTGCTTCACACAGATTTTATTCAAATAAAGAAACGTAGGTAATTCAATACATTCAATAATCATTTACAATGTCAGTAAATGAGCATTGAAGGCAATGAAACTGATTTTAAAACCAGAGCAGCATCCCCTAAATGAAGCATTATGTACCAAGGTACAGAAATGTACAGTGATGGTCACACACATACAATACAGAAACATTTAACAACTTCTAAATATGTGCCAAATTAGAGTTCTGATGTGGAGTCATCTGTTGTAAAGAAGTGCAAGATATATGTACTTGGAAGAAGTGCATTTCAGCCTTTAAATCCCCACTTTTAAAAAGGCTATTGTCACTGCAACTGATGCCTAATTTGAGCTTACCTAGAAACAGAGACCAGACAAAAGGATAAAAGGGGATCTCTATTTAATGAAGGGCCTTCAGGTACATTAAGAACAAGCAAAGCCTCCCCAAGGGGCTACACCCAAAATGGACAATGGTCACAAACTTTTCAGACAGATATTAGTGTGGTCTCTTTACATATGAGGCATTAATCCTCTGATTATATCTCCAGGTAATGAAGTAATTTTCCCTCAGTTTGCTCCCTCCCAATTCACTTTTCTTTACACTTTTTGGGGCCTGAGGCTGTGGTGTGTCCTTGGACCACAGGCCCAGAGGAATTGTTTTGTCTGACCAAAATGTGAAGACAGGCAAATACACTTTATATGGAGATTAGAATTATGGACTAATGCAGTATAGGATTCGAAAAATATAAAAGCTACAACCATAAAGCATCACAATACAACAGAGTTAGTAGTATTTTGGAATATTTGCATAAGTACCTTCAGAGTATTTCAAGCTAACCCAAGTCAAAAACCAAAATGTGGTCCAAGCAGAGGATAGCAATAATCCAAGGCCTTCCACAAAGAAAAAATAAGACACAGTTTGATTCCCAAGTATCAAAGCCTGAAATTTCTGCATTAGACTGGATATTACGATTTCATGTTCAGATTTCCAAACACTGTCTGAAGTTTAGCCTCTGTACTCTAGTAAGACATTGTTTTGTCTAGTAATTCTCTATTGACCTCACTCTGAAATGAACTCTAGTCTTGATTTTACACACTTTTACACACTTTTTCTGTTTTGTTTTTGTTTTTCCTCCCAAGAAATTATCTAAGCACTTCACAAACTCTTCTGTATTTCTGCAAGATCAGATACCAATTTATGTTGCTTACTGAAAAAGTGAATACCATTCTAGCCTCTGTGCTCTCTCTACTCTGATTTTTTTTTCTGTTTTGTAATAGATTGGACTACTTCAAATGTGGTTTTAAATCACAGCAATGGTTACATGACCCTTAGTGCACACTCAAGAAATCTCAAACACTGCAGACCAGGCCCATCTTTGAAAGAATAGAATATTTCACTTTCGTTCCAGAATGATTTTCAATCAAGGTTATCTAATTTATTTGCAATGGTTTAGACATATTGAAAAAAAAATGCTCTGAAGTGTAGAGGATCTTGCAGAATACAGGCAGAAAAATCAGCAAGTTGGGAGTAGGATTTGAAGGGAAACAGCAGTCAGAGTTCCAAAAAAAACTGGTATTAGAAATTTATTATCATTCATTAGTGTCTGCACTCAGAAGACCTTTGTAAATGTTTTGCTATCCCTGCAGAAAGGTCTACAAATGGCCATAGTGCTCTGTAGTCACCTATAAAAAGTGAGTGAAAAGGGTTGTAAAAAGAACTATTGTCAACTTTATTTCTCATCATGTTTAATAAAATATGAATTTAAAGAGGCCTTAAACTCAGTTCAGAAGCCACACAATAGGTCTGAAAAATTAAATCTACATTTAAAGTGAAAAGCAAAATACTGGGAAACTGCATTCACTGGCTAAGAGTAAAGTTATCAACAGTAGAAACTAAGGGAATAGCATCTTTGGAGAAAAAGCAGGACATGAAATGCATCTGACCCCATTTTCCAATTTCCCCACCCACACTGGCAATCATCACCTCAATAACAATTTGATGCATTTCTACTCCATGTTAAAAAAAAAAAAATAAAGGGGAATAAAGAGTTTTCCTTCACTTGTAGCCTTGTAACTGTTAAGTCAACAATGCATTGGAAGTGGGAATGTCCTTCAAAGCAATAATTTACAGTCTGAGTCAGGTCAGGTGCAGGCAGTTTTTATTATTTTCAGTGTTCTAAATACACTGAGCAAGAGAGGGAAAATGGTTCCCCAGAGTAACATGAACTAAAAGAATCTATTCCCCAACATGCTGTCAATGCAAATGATAGCTATTGCATTTGTAAAAAAACCCCTTTATCTTTCATAATATTGCTTCTTGATTCAACTGCATCCACTGCAGCATTCTAAAGAGTGTTTTCTGCCAAATCTGCCTTGTCCAATGAAAGATTTCTTTAGGGCATGACTTACAGAAGTAAAAAACTAGGAATGACTGCTCTGAAATCAATGGAATTACATTGCTGCAAAAACAGAACTGAAACTAAGGAAACTCACAGAGGAACACTGATACAAGCACAACTTCTTTAGCCCAGCTTGCCAGCATTTCATGTATTCTTTACAATACAGTTAAGAGCTAATTTTTCCAGGAGAATAAAGAAAAGAGGAGTCCATTGATGCACTTGTCTCTCAAAACTCTTAAGTTGGACTTGTAATTACTCTACAACTGTATGCAGCTGATATAACTATAGATATTAGCAAATTGGGTATCAGCCATCCTTCCCTGCCAACAAGCATCTGAGAAAAATTACTACATATTTAATGTTCTTAAAAAGCTTTCATTAATATTCACCTTTCTGAAACTGAAGCCTTTGCATAGTTCATAATAAAAAAAACAAGATGACTACCAAAAAAAGATTACTTAAACCTCATTTGTAAACAGCTTAAAAATGAAATATATGTATATATGTAATCAAAACACATTTACTGCGAGGCCATAAAATAATTTACTTCAGTAATGACTTTGAGGAAGTGCCTATGAAAGAGAACTGTGAGAGACTGA
The DNA here is from genome assembly GCA_013398995.1 of Alaudala cheleensis. Taxonomy (NCBI): domain Eukaryota; kingdom Metazoa; phylum Chordata; class Aves; order Passeriformes; family Alaudidae; genus Alaudala; species Alaudala cheleensis. The sequence goes on along the minus strand of VWYE01000385.1, from coordinate 12,970 downwards.
TTTTCAGGTGATGTAAGCCTTCAGAACTCATTCCAGGTATTTCAGTGACAATTCAGAATGCTCAGCTTTTACCTGAAGGTGCCTGTGCCAGCATGCCTCATTAGCAGTCAGCTCAAGGGCAATCAGCCATGTCTGCATCTATTTTATGATCTTTATTATCCTTTACCCTCCCTATAAACCTATAAATGAATAGGTTTTATCTGCCTGAACTCCTTATGCTTGAAAGGAGACTGTTGCCTCTTACCACAGAAGGATGGAAACTGGTTTTGAGTTTTGGAAACACAAAACACAGGTTATGTTGCAAACTGCTCCAGATGCTAGAAACCATTTTCTAAGCAGTACTGAATTACCTGTATAACCTCACAGCCCCTGCTGTGCAGCAGTTATCTTCTGAGCTGGGAAAGGCCTGCCACAGGGGCTCAAGGCCATAAAGTCTATCCATCAGATGCAACTGTGCAACTTTCTTCTTTCAAACTCTTTGCCTAAATTTTTTCCTGCTGAACCAAGTTATTACCTTCTTATATTTGTTAAAAGTGAATTTTGCATAAGCCCCTTTGCCCTCACAGTTCGTGCCATCTCTCTTACTCGTCTTTAAGAAGAGTTCACTCTGAAGTGCCTGATTTCTGGTTTCATTCAGAGAGACTGAGCTAAATTCCTCCTAGTGAAACTCTCAACAAAATCCTTCCAAAATGTATCTTTGCAATACAGCCTTTCATATGACCACTGAATAATATGCATTATTTAGTCTAGCTCCTTGCTAGTCAATCAGTCAGGGGTTCTACAATCAGCACTACTGCTGTAACCAACTCAACTTGAGGATTATCATCTGCTTAGCCTTAAGTAACTGTCTTAGCAACATTTTTGACAAGCCCACATCTTTTCATCGCATGGGGATGAGAAAGAAAAAGTGATGCTTTCTTTCTGTATTTAAAATATCCTTTCACCCCTGAGTTACTTTTGCCTATTTGCAGGCATCTTTGGCAGAACAGATTAGGATGTGTCTATAAAAACAAGCACAGGAAATAAGGCACTTGGAATCAGAATTGATAACAAGGACAAAAGGCTCATTTTTCTAAGTACTTAAACGTGAATTTTGGGTTGCCACCTCCTCCCCTCCATGCTTTCTGTACATCACTGATGTTCTGGTACATCCTTTGTTACACACCACTGGAACAAAGAGTGCTGACAGAGAAGACAAGGAAGCTTCCCAAAATGACGTGATTATTATCCTAAATTTATTTCTATCCTGATTGCATTGGACTGACAGAACAGCCAACTGCAAGGCAGCTGCTACGAAAAATAATACATCACTGTGGCTACCATCAGTGGCTAATTATAGCTGTCATCAGTTTGATTTTTCATGGAATTACCAATTACCATCAAAGGAGCATGAATTTGCAACTGGACTCTGCATTGTTTGAGGAGGAAGAAATAACATCTTCCGAAAACCTCAACCAAAAACCCTGAGATCCTCCTCCCAATATTTCTCCTGTAAGTTCTAATGTTTACTATTTGGAAATATCAAGGGAAATCAGGAAGTATGGAGCCAGAAATACCAAAACCTCACAGTCTGAGTTTCATGAAAGCACTCAGTAAGAGATATTAACTTGCAATACTCTGGATTGTTCAACCATGCTTCATAAAGATCACACAGAACACAAGGCAACTGCTCTGGGCTTCCCCCCGTTTTGTCATACCTTTCCCTTTTCCCTCACATTAATACTTTATCACAGAAAATCTTCACTATGGGTTTCTTGAAATAAATACCTCCTGATAATGGAAAAAACTAAAAGGAATTTCATTGTTTCAGAAATATGGTTCTATTTTGTCAATGGAACATTTTGGCTTCAAAGTCATTGCCAGCTCATTAAAAATAACTCATCAATACATCCAATCTCACAGCAGCTATGCATCAGGAACTAAGTCAAGGCCCTTCTCTGGTAATTTACTGCCAAAAATAAAAGTGGAAGGGAACATAAGAATCCATCAACCACACAATTTTCTGTTGTAAGCCAACATGTCATTTAAAAACAAGGGAGAGGACAACCAGTGTTCAATGAAAGAAAGCTTCCAGTAGCTACATGACAAACATACCAACCAAGGCTGAGTACCAACCAAGAAAATGTCTTCATACTCATTCTAGCTGCTAATCTTACTTTAAGACAGAGCTCTAATATTTCTAGAGCTTTGGAGTTTACTTTCACATAACCTAAAAAGATAAAAAAGGACTAATACAGAAAAATATCAAGTTCTGCTGCTTATTATCTTTATTCTAACAAAACCTTTAGGCATATTTTGTGTGAATATTGGTAGTTTACAAAAATTTCGGTAAGTTATTCTTTTTGTAGTGCTTTAATGCAATAATGCTTTTTAGGAATGATGATTTATTTTCCTGGGAAGTTATGATATAGACATGTTTTTATCCTGCTCACAGCTGGTAAATTTATTAATTTGGGAAACAAGCAAATGGTAAGCTTTCTATGAATACATACTTTCCCCCTTCAACAAAAAACATCAGAAAGAAATATGTCTGTACAGACTGCATGACTTAAATTGTATTTTGCCTGCAATGACAGGAGCTGCTCCACAGAAATAGCATTTTATTTATAGAAAGTAAAGGAATTCAGAGAAACATCTTTAAAAAGATTTACATCAACACCATATTCTGGCATCCAGCCTCTTTGAGAGCTGTAGGAAATAGCCCTCCCAATGCTGTTAGTGGGACTGATTTAGGAAACAGATGCCCAGCCACACGGTACTAATTGTTAAATCACAGTTGCAGAGGGTACAGATTTTCAAGGGATTTTTTTCAGTTTTAAACAATAAAACAAAAAAAAAAAAGGAAAAAAAATTGAATGCTTTTGGTTTTAAAAACAATCTCACTCAGAAGGAGACAGATGGTTTCATCCCTTACATTAACAATAATTAACAGAAATATTTCAGAATGTAGCTCCCAAAAAATCAAATATCAATGAAAACTAGAATTTATTATTTTTTTAATTTGCTCACTGCACATATTCTCAAGCCTCCATAGATTAGTGAACTATATTGTGGGTACACAAAACAATTTCCTTCATATATACAGAAGCACATGACCAAACTGTAAAAGAAAATATTTACATAATGCCTAAATTAAAAGTCTAAATTTTAGCTTAAGGGTTTCATGGACTATGCAGAATTCAAAACTTTGACAGATTTTTGTGGAATACACTGAATTTTTGTCCCTCTACAATTCCTTACAAATAATGTTAAGCAGTAATCTCACAATTAAATTTAACAATTGATTATTATGCATCTCTAAGGACAGAAGAGACACATTCACTTGTCCCAGTCTAAGAAGTTGTTTGTAAACTGACAATGCTTCTAAATAACACTCAGATATTCGAGATGAGAAAAAAACCATGAAGAGTAAGGGACCAAGAACTTGGTGTTCTGCACCACAAGCCCCACTTTGTGTGTCTCAGCAGCCAGGGTAACCCAGTGGTGTCCAATTAGACACTGCACGACTCCTTTTCTCTCTCTTACCACCAGGTCTTGGACAGATGCGTCATCACACCTCCAGAGTAGGTCAGTTCCTCAAACTTAGGATTTCTATTTTTCATCATTCTTGCTTGTATTGCCACGACCCATCTCACTATAGCTGAGACGTATCGTAAGCCCCAGATTCTACAGAAGGAAGAAATGAATCATCTCTCTGACGAGCCTGACTGCAGCCTGACAAAGCTTGTGAGGGTAGGAGTAAATTAATCCTGCAGAGATCCATTCTGTCATGGCTGGAAGCTTTGGATACCTGAGGTGGCTCAATTCTAACTAGTTAGAGAACCCTGCTACTACACTCTGGCCTGACATGCAAGCATGCCAAGAGACAGCAATGAGCTTTCTCATAAAGAAAGGAACCATAAAAGGATGCAAAGAAACAAAGCCACTCGAAACAACAGGAAAACTTAGAACTGACCTGAGAGAAATAAATCTTCCAGCAGCATAAATTGATCTGCTGTGTAAGGCAGATCATTTCTGTAGTTTTGTGCCCTTGTGCCAGTTGCTCATCTCCAAATCAACTGCAATTTTTGCAGATGTGAGTTCAAACTTAGCACACTGAATAAAATTCTTCCCCTTTCTCCACCTGCTTACAAACAACGGGCTTTTCTTGTGAAAACTTCAAACAAAGAAGCACTCTGCAAGTGCCAAGGAGGGAAGGAGAGAGACATGCCCAGTCTTAGAGATTAACAATCTGTTTAAAAAGACTTTGCCTCTAAAAACACCTTTAAATCAAAAGCCCTACAGTTTCAAGAAAATAATGGCATTTCAGAGAAATAATGAGCAACACAGACCACTGTCCATCACAGTACCAATAATTTCAATTCTGCTTCTTCTAAAACTATCTGGTTTTGCCCTTAGCTGTGTGTTTAAACCCTTTCCAACTTGAAAAACAAGTAATCTGTGATCCCTCATTTAGATAAAAAGTTAGTCTGGAGTCCATTTTCTTAGACAATAACTTTATAGCTTAACAGTAATGGTCAGATAGATTTCCATTAAGGCATCACAAATATGTAGTTTCAACACAATAAACATTAGTATTTAAAAGCAGCTTGCAATTTAAATGAGGCTGTATGAAGACAGAAACTACCAATTCTCATTGGTGCTTTTACATGTAAAATCAAACCAAGTATGAAATGCTAAGCATAATACTCACTGGATCTTAGGAAAAACAGAAATAATGTCAGGAATGACATCTAGAGGGGCTAAAAGGAAGTGGGAGGGGGAGCGAAGACAAACTGCAGCAGTAGTGAGCAACAAGGCATCATTCTTTCTGCCTAAATCCTTTCTAGATATCATAGAATGGTTTAGGTTGAAAGGAATCTTTAAAGATGCAGTCCAACTTCCCTGCCCCAGGTGGGGACATCTCTTTCATTGGATCAAGTTGCTCGAAGCTCTGTCCAGCCTGATCTTGCACACCTCAAATAATGCAGCATCCACAACACCATTGGACAACCTGTGCCACTATTTCACCACACTTATTAAAAACTTCTTCCTCATGACCAAATTAAATCTACCTTGTTTCAGTTTAAAACCATTACACCTTATCCTATCTTGATAAGCCTTGGCAATAAAGTCTCAGTCTTTCATATTATATACATTGAAAGGCCACAATAAGGTCTACCCAGAGCCTTCTCTTCCCCAGGCTGAACAATTCAAACTTTCTTCTCTGGAGAAGAATTCCAGTCCTCTGGCCATTTGTGTGGCCCTTTTCTGGATCTACTTTCACACAACATTGCAAAGGTAACTTGTAAGTCAGCTTTAAGGTGTTTTCAAGAAGAACAAAAATATTTGTGTCCATTGACTCCTTGTGAGTCAAAGGCTTCATTACATTTAAAGAAAATTTCATTATAAATTCACTGCATGAATCTAAAGATATGGTATTTAGGTTTGTTTCTTTTAATCAAAACTATTTGTTTTGTAGTGAAACTACCTTATATCTTCCTGCTACCTCAATTATAAGAGCCAACATACTCCATGAACAAAAGCTTTTAGTCACCCATGACAGCATATATAAAATAAATGAGCTATGAACAAGTGCCCTCTATGATTATGAATACCAGGTATTTAAAATATTTAATTGGAAAAAACCTATCTTACTCCATAAACAGAGAGAATGGAGCAAATGCTAGTATTCAAAAGGAGGCATTTAAAGTTACACTCAAAAAATCAATTTCAAAGACCTCAAGTAAATCATCAGTGCACTCAAATAATTGAAATAATTTTGTAACAAATACAGTGTTGACACAGCAAGATTCCTTGGTAGAGACTGTAGACAAGTTTCTTACATTCTGAGTATCATCCAGCTTGGCTATAATGCTTCTGTAAGATAATCATCCAGTGGTTTGGAGAGAGCCCCACACTTCTCCTACTAGAGAAAATTATTATTCAGTGAAAGCTATGCACTTCAGATTAGGTCTACCAAATCAGAATCTCTCTCAAAACTTGTAGGAAAATCACATATAACATCTTTCCCATATATTCTGGCATTTATGGATGATACAGAAATTTCTGAAAAGCATTAAAGTTTCAGTATTTTATAACTAAAATAATGAAAAAGAGTAGTAGCTTCTTCTACAGCAACACAAGTCTCAAAATTTCTTTATAGACTGGCCTGTCTTTATAGCTGCTCAGTTTTAATTAAGAGTCCATTACTACTTCTGCTGTGGGCCTCTCAGGTTACTTTTTCAAGGCTTACTATTACTTCAGTGCCTTGTTTCACCATATTCAAAGACCAGATGCTACAATTCTCAGGAGGCTTTTGCTTGCTTTCTCTTTCCTCACCAATAAAATTTTCCAGAGGGTTTCAACATCTCTCCTTGAAGATACACACAAAAAACTAGCAGCTTTTCCTAGCACAGTGTCATGGTACAGCCTGGCAGGCAGTTAAACACCTCATTCACTCTCTACCTCACCACAGTGGGATGAATTGGGGGTGGGGGGGGGAATAAAATCTGTACTTTCAAATAAAGACAGTTTAACAGGACCAAAACAGAAATAAAAAATAAAATAACAATAAAATAATTAGACTATACAAAAGAAGTGATGCACAATGCAATTACTCATCACCCACAGGCTGCTGCCCAGTGTGTTCCCCAGCAGAAGCCCTGGAAAGCTCTCCCTCTAGTTTATAGACTCAGCATGACATCACTTGCTACGGAATACCCCTTGGGCCAATTTAGGTCAGCTGTCCAAGCTGTGCCCCCTCCCAGCTTCTTGTGTCCCCCAAAACACTCACTGGTTTCGTGTGAGAAGCCAAAAAGTCCTTGACTGAAGGTAAGGACTGCTTCAAAAGAACTAACCCATCAGTATGTTATCAATCTAATGTTCATCCTAAATCTAAAACATGGTATTTATGATACCACCTACTAGGAAAAAAATTAGCTCTATCCCAGCCAAAACCAGGACACATAGCTACTCTCTGCAGCTCTTCAGAAGTGATTATTTATCTTTGTGCAGACTGCAAAATCAGGAAGACAATGCTTTGTTGTTGAATAGCAATAATTAAAAGTTTAGGGCTAACATAAAATTCAGACTTGCAAGTCTGAATAGAGTTATAACAAAACTATCCCAAAGCACATGTTTATTAATGTTTTATGCCTAAAAGTTGCACATAGATTTATGGTCAATCAAGGACTGAGCTTTCTCAGGAGTGAGGGAGAAGCGTGATTTCCCCTCAGTTACATAGTTTCTTTTACAGAACCTCCAAGAACAATTCTCCCCAGAGCAAATTAAGCCAAACATCCATTGCTGAATCCCCCAACTTCATTTAACTTTGAGTGGAATGTCCCAAGAGTAGCACTGAAGATAACACACCATGTGCATTGCTCAGCCACAACAGAAATTGAACTTTGCTATGCACACAACAAGTTTTGATATGCATCTCTCTCCTGTTTCAGTAACTGAGTACTGGGGCTCAGCTTTGAAGCCTGAATGCTACTCAAATACCAACTGGCAGTACAGAGGTCCTACGTGGACTCACAGCTCTTCAGCTATTCTTGTTTCCTAGCACACTGAAATGAACCCACTGGGCTTAATTTTACCACAGCTATGCATGTATATGCAAACTTTTAAAATATATATATATGTAATTTCAGCCTTTGAATCAGGTATTGATTCTCTTTAACAGTGCTGCTTGGAAAAATGAAGGGAAAACACCCAATCAATACTAAACCACTACATTTGCTTAAAATGCTCAGGCTTTATAAGCAAGAGCAAATGCATACCTATAATACAAGTGATTTCTTGTTTAGATTCTCACCTCAGAGATAAATGGGTATTCACTATGTAATATAGGCTGACATATATTTAAAACAAAAACAACATCTTGCAAGAGGTACCCACTTTCCAAGGATAGGCAGAGAGAACCAATAGGTGAGCTTAGTTATTTCAAAAGTTCCTAAATGAGAGGGAGTAAGGAAATTCTGTTGTAATGACTTTCTGGTGTCAGCAGGTCCTCTCACACCACCTTTTCCTGTCCTGAACATGCAACATCAGCTTTTGTAAACTAAATAGTCATGTCTGCATTTGCTAGCAGTACAAACACCATTGTGTTCAGGCCTAGGTTCAGGTCTAGGCTCCTTGGGGCAGGAGGGATACAGAGCTACTCGAGAGATTCAGACAAATGAGGCACTTAGGCTTCTCTCATACAAAGAAAGGCTGAGAGAACAATGACTTAAGCCTAGAAAAGGTTTGCAGAGGATCTTACTAATGTATAAAAATTGTATATATAAATTTATATAAACCTGAAGAACACCTATAAAGAACATGTAGCCAGGTTCTCTTCTTGGCCAGTGACAGGACCAGAGACAATGGACATAAATTGGAACAGAGGAGGTTCTCTCTGAACATCAAGAAACACTTACTGTGAAGGTGACTAAGCAGCCCAGAGAGGTTATGAAGTCTCTATCCTTGGAGATACTCAAAAATCATCTGGACACAGGTGACTCTGAGCAAAGGGGCTGAACACTATAAACACCCAGAAATCCCACCTAGCCTCACCCATTCACAAAAAAAGGAGAGCCTGCACAGATACTCAATAATCACATCTTTCAATTTCAGCTTTCTGAAAGTTACAACGGCCAAAACAAGACTATGGTCTTTCCACAGACACTGTTCTGTTCCATCTATTTTCCTAGCTCAGTTCAGGCTCACTCAATAGACTACACACCAAGAAGTATTAGATCATAGATCATCTTTATTGTACATTAAATTCTCATAGTCAAACACATGAGAAAAAAAAAAAAAGCTCATATAGCATTAGAAAAATATTTGACATTTCAGCCTACATACAGTAAGCTCCACTATTTTTATAAAAGAACAGAACTTCTCTTAATAGGCTGCCTCTCCATGCTAGGAGAAGCATCCTGGTTAAGCATGCAGAGAATAATGATGCAATTACACTGAAGTACCTCAGCCTCAGTGACATCTTAGTATTTCAGTAGGAAAGGAAGATTAGACAGCAAGGCATAGATCTTAAGCTATTGGCTCTTCAAAACAGGCTCTCTGGAATATTTTGTTCTTCTGCAGATCAAAATACATACATTCCTAACCACTTAACTGCTTTACATTTATAGTTCCTGACACTCAGTAGGATCACAAAGTTCATGAAGCATAATGGTAGGGCATGCATCTAATACAGAGATTAGAAAAAATTGACTCAAAAGAACATTTGACCAAGGTTAAACAAGTGATGAGAATCCTTTTGTCACGCAGTTCCCAAAATTGCTCTCTTATATTCTGAGATTGATGGCAGATAAATTGAAAGCATGTAAATACAATACAAATTCTGTAAAAAGTGTATAACTGTAGCCTCATTTTCAGACGTCAAAGCTGAAGGACCACAGAGGTTCTTTCTGTATCAAGAATTCTATTTATTTCAGTTGCATGGCTACTAGTTTCAAGCTTAGAATTTTTCCTTGGGTTCACTTATGCTGAATTTGCCACTAAGTTTCCCACTTAATAGCAGTAATATTTCACTTAAATTATTTGCAATGTATCATCCAGCTCAGCCATTTCTTTTTTCTGAAAGGCCGAAGCTGCTTTTCTCTATGGACTCATACTTTGAAATACAAACAACTGCTATAGTTTTTTCCTCCCCATAAGGAATTACCCCCTCTAATGTTTTCTTCTGGAGCTTGATTTCCCATCCTGATTCTGCCACACACACTGCCAATGATATCAGTGCTCTCTGTGTAGCAGCTGCCTTGTCAAGTAAGTCTGCTTTGGGAGAACAGAGGCAGGGACAAATATTGTCTCAAAAGCAGCCATCCAAATGCTGGCTAAAACAGTAGCATTTGCTAAAAAAATTATTTCTGTAACTCTTATATAGGATATTTGTATGATATTAATACTTGTATGATTCTATCATTCTCTAAATTTAAAAAATACTTAAAAAGATAGAAAAGGTATGAAACATACATACAAATCATTGTAATTTCACTGATAATTTTTCACAGTACAGCTACAAAGAACGGACACACTTAAGACTTTAAAGTGACCCCGTAATCAATTCCCTCTCCTTCTCACTTCACTCTAGTAACACTTTCATAAAGGTGGGAAAACTCCACTCCCACCTCCCTAGAGAGGTATCTGATTACATTTGGAGTGATGAGAAAATTTCAGTTTGGGTTTTCTTACAACACACAATGAAAATGTAAACAAATAGAAAACTAAGTACACCAAAGAGGAGAAAGAAGAAAATATTTTCTTACTTTTAAGTGGGAACTCAGGAGTTTAAATACCCATGCAAGGTTTGGGTGCAATTCATCCCTGTACCAAGGGTTAAGTCACCTCTAAGGATTGCTAGAAGGGAGGGTGGTTCAAATTCAAAGTTTGCAGGATATGCTAGAGTTGAATGCACTCCATCACTTCTGCCAAAACTGTTCCATTTTGCACAAGTAACTACTTCCTTAAGGAGGATCCTAAACAGAAACCCACCAAGAACATCTACCTTGCTCTTTGTGTCATTGCTAAGCATTCTATAGGAACAGCAAGGGGTCTGGCAGGCTCCATTGTTGGGGAAGATGTACTCCCCAGACAGCAAAACCTCTGCTGTCAATCTGAATCTGCTACCATCATAAATGGGCCATTTGACAGTGTATGTCACACTGTTGGAAGGATTCTTGTTATCCCAGCTCTTGTGTAAAGATCATTCTTGTGTCTTTGTCAGCAAGCAGCTTGGCTTGAAAATATATCTTTCTGTTTCTACATGTTATGCAGAAGGATAAGCTGCAAGTTTCCATGTTAAGAAAATACTTCAGTACTTTCATGATTCTTCTGCAACAAATAAATTAATGCTAGGATTTAAGAAGATAAAAATGTTATTCTCATCTATGATTCAATTAATCTCACTATGGACAGAAATAATATGCATAAAAATAATCTAAATATAGGATTTAGGTTGTTTTATTTTTCACAATATGGTGTCAGGTATACCTATAGTTATTCTAAGTGATGTTCTACAGCTGAGGGTTATCACCAGCTGGCATAAACAATTTTGTGTGTTTTTTATGGTTTAGGGATCACAAGAAACTTTTCTTAAACCCATGGCTTATTCACAGTGCTATTTAGTTTCATCATTTCTCAGCTTTTATGCTTATATTTGAAAACTCAGGAGTTGTTCCTACTTGTACTAAAGCCATGATTAAAGTTCAATACAGTTGATCGTCTCTCAGATGAGATGGTTTTGATATTTTCTAGAGTTTTATGTATAAGGAGAGCTTGTAAAAAGAAAATCAAGGTAAATTAGAGCTAGTTAAAAGAACTAAAAACTATCAAATGTAGAACAAAAGCAAAAAAAGTCCAATTATTGTTCAAAAAAACCCCTGAAATCCTAAACATTTATAATCTTTATTTTGCCTATTAAAGGAGACTAACCAAAAAATTATCAATGATCACATGCTGTCAAGACATCATCAACTACCTCATTTTGCCTGGCACTACCACTGCCAGATCTGACATTTAACAGGGAGTGTCAGTAACAGGACCAGGACACCTGCAACAGACTCAGAATCCTTTTGGACAGAAACCACCTCTTGCTCACAGAGCGCACAGCATGCAGAGCAAACCTTCCTCACTGTCCACAGCCAGAGTAACCTAAAATGAAATGATGTCATCACTATCAAACAGTGTCTAATAACACTTGCTGCACATGTAGAAAAAAAATCTCTGCACACAGTTACCTTTTTATCTGTCAGTGAAACATCACCTTCCCAACTTGCAGAGCCCTAGAACCCAGTGTCCAACGCATGCCAATGGAAGCCACATCCTGACTGAGCCCTTCCATTCAAGGTTTAGAGTGTGCCTACCCTGAAAAACTGCATCTGGACGTAAAACACAGTATTCCTGCCAAACATTAAGCAGAAATTCATGAGACCCAAGTGGAAAACATCCAGTACTAATGACTCAATTCATGGAGCTGATTTCAGGAGATGATTCATAACTAACCTATAAATTTCACTAATTGGAAATCCCTCTCACTGCTCGCACTTGAGGGGAAAAAGAAAAATTAAGACACTTCCTGCATGCTGGTCAAAAACCCTAAATAAGGCAACAATTAATTGAGTTTTTGGCACAATCACCCCTCAATTACCGCTACACAACCCAAAGAGCAGCAATACATATATAAACATATACACACACATAAACAGAACAAAGACTGAGTATTTGTAGGCGGGAAAAAAATTATTAATTGTTTTATTTCCTTAAAAAGCCCCAGAAAATAATTTAAATTCTAAAGAAAGCTTTGGAGGATGTAGCAGTAAGGGTATTTAGCAAATCTCAGTAATTATATATTGGGTATACTGCAATATAATTCCTAAAAGCAAACAAACAAAATAGTTAGGATTTCCCAGTGCAGTACTGAGTCAAAACACACTAAATTCAGAACAAATCACTCCCAGTTTTGTGAAGAAGGGAGGATGGCACTGAATGTGTTTGATACTGAAAGCTTGGTTTATATTGTTGCTAAGGTCCTAGTCCAGAGTTATTAATTAGTTACAAAGCAGCCAGTTCAAATGAGGATAATTCAGACTTGACTCTACCTGTCTCCTTGACTCTTGCCAGACCCCACCCCTCCACATACTCGCCTGCAGACCAAGATAGTTGATCCAGCTTGTAGCCGTACCCCCTAATTCAAAGGGCATTTGCCTCGCAGAAGCCCTGCCCTCTAAGTTAATCTTCAGAGCATTTTTTCATGCTCTGCAGTCAGAAGAACAAGAATCTTTCATTAAAGAAAAAAAAACAGGCTAATAACTCATGAGCCCATGAGTCTGGGTCGTAGCCAGAGACCTGTAATGTGGATTAACATCTGACCAAACTGAGAAAGTAATTGCAGCTTCTCCTGTAAATCTTCTCCACTCCTTCCCTGTGTGACCTGGAATATGCACCTCTAGTGACAGACCTCTCCTCTGAGTGTACTGGGGGATTTCAG
>VWYE01000382.1:32845-54189 GCA_013398995.1 Alaudala cheleensis | reverse complement strand
TCACAAAGGACATCAGATGGCCACTGTGGGATGAAAGTGCAGGCAAAATTATTATTATTATTATTATCCAGATTTTACTTGGGAATTCATCTCTGAATTTCATGGCTCCCATGCTTTCCTGGGGTGGGGAGATGGTTCAGACAACCTTGTAATGGGGCAGCCACAAAATTTGGCCACCACACCAAGATTTTAGGGAAACTGTCCCCAGGTTCTTTTCTTTATTAGGGAAAATAAATAAGATTTTCATTTCTGTGCATTCAGGTTAAATAATAAGAGTTACAAATCCTCAGTCCCCACACTCAGTTCCTCTCATCCTTGGGGAATTGGCTATTTTATGGCTGAATTATCTCCATGGATTTTTGTACTTTTCTTTAACACTCATAATGACAAGGAGTTTTCCAATTACAGTGAGGCCATTTGCCTGATCCTGCTCTGGAATATGAAAGGAAAATGAAGTTAAAGAGAGATGATGAATGAAAGAAGAAATAAAAGGCATCAGACATGGGAAATAAAGGAGAGAAATTCCCCAAAATAAAACCCAGGTGAGTTGTTCGTTTTGTTTTCTTTCGAGATGGGCTTTTTTGGGGGGGCAGAGAAAAACACTATCAAGATTGCATTTAGCTAGAATGGACCAATCCTGATTGGTCAGGATTCATCTCAAAAGAGATTGACAATCAGCCAATAAATCAGGGAGAGGCTGGCACTTAATTTCCTCACTGTTTCTTAAATCTTCCCTTGGTTGGGGATGAGTTCACTGACATTTTTGGGCTGCAGGGAATGAGGGTGTGGAGCCTCGTGGTGGAGGGAACCACCAGTTTGGTGGCAGTGGATCCTCCCAGGGACTCTCACAAACATCTGATTTTCGTCTTCTAAGCCACCCAATATCTCATCCAGCAGGGAAAGGAGGGTTGGGAATGTCCCCTAAATGAGGAAGGCAGGTTATTACCCCAATCCATGCATTAGGTTGCCTTTCCTGGCTGGAATCTTCCAGGCAGCTTCACACTCAGTCCTTGGTTTCAGTGCAATTCCCGTAGCAAATCCACAGCTACATTTAATTCCTTCCCTGTCAGAGAGATGCATTAGGTCTTGCAGCAGGAGCTGCTCTCTCATTTCTTCCAGAGAAACCCTGCAGGAGTGTTTTGGGCAGCCCAAAAGGAGCAGGCAGCTTCATCAACTCGTTCATGATTGACTTGGCACTGAACAAACCTGCCAGGAGATGCAGTTTGCTGTAATCAATTCTTCCTGGAAGACTGCTGAGCTCTCCTCCAAAGGCTTGGAACTCCCCTAGTGCTGCCCATTTAGTGGCCTGGGTGGGATAAGCAGAGGTTTTTGATGCTTTCATGCATTCCCTGAGTCAAACCTCCCACCAAGTGAACATTCTGACTCCCACAATTTTCCTGTCCAAGATTCCAATGGGACACCACCTCCTTCCAGGCTGCCCTGGGGATTTCACTGATCCAGGCTCCTGGTTCTGTGTGGTGAGAAGAGGCAACTGGAAAACCTCCAGATCCACTTTTCCAACAGCTCAAGGTGTAATCAATCTTTTTTTTTTCTTCATCCTTCCCTAAAATGAAGTCTCTTGCACTGGTTTATTCTTCTACTCAGCTGTGGGTTTGATGTCTCTGTGCAAATCTCATTTCAGATGGGTCATAATTCACTGGCTTATTCTTCAACTGTGACTTTTTTTCCCCTTCTGTTCTGGTTTCAGGGACCTACAACAATCACCCAACCCAACTGCTTGATCAATTCAGGCCTTGCTGAAATTCAAAGTGCATTTTCCAAATGAGTCTTAAACACTGGTGGACGTGAAGCATCAATCACAGAATCATGGAACCATTTAGGCTGGAAAAAGATCCAGGATTCAGGATTATCAAGTCCAGCTCTGACCAATCCCCACCTTGTCACACACAGCCCAGAGCACCGAGTGCCTTGAACCTCCCCAGGGATGGGGGCTCCATCACCTCCCTGGGCAGCCCCTTCCAATGTTCAACAACCCTTTCCATGGAGAAATTCCTCCTGATGTCCAACCTGAGCCTCTCCAATTTTCTCCTCAGCTTTCCTCCTCATTCCCTTTCTCTCCATATTACACAAACCCAGGCATTTAGTTCAGCAGCCCACCCCAGATCCAAAGGTGGAGCAATAAATCCATTTTTTAGACCTCAGTACAGAGCCAATCATTTGGTATGAAGATTTTATCCAAGCACCTCTTGACCAAAGAATTTCTTGGAGGATGTCCACACTCAACCCAACTCCACAGACTTTTGGGCTGTGGAAGCAGAACATCCACAGGGCTGTGCTGTTTCTCAGTCAGTTGACTTCCTCTTGTAATTCACTGCATGTTCCCAATAAAGAAAATGTTCTTGTCATGAATTAACAATGCTGGGCCAAATCTATGTCCAGGCAAACATCAGGAGTGTGGAAAATCCAAAGCATCTGACACGTTTCAGCAGATTACTAGACTGTCTCAATTTTTCTCTGGATTTTTATTATATTTTTTCATTAGAAAAACATTAATGACCAAACAGAAAGAGGACACAGCATGTGACTGCTCAGTCAGTTCAGGAGGTTTTGTGCTGAGAGAGCTCAAAAATGGGGATGGGTTTGCTCACAGCCAGAAATTTGGGATCTCTGGG
The DNA here is from genome assembly GCA_013398995.1 of Alaudala cheleensis. Taxonomy (NCBI): domain Eukaryota; kingdom Metazoa; phylum Chordata; class Aves; order Passeriformes; family Alaudidae; genus Alaudala; species Alaudala cheleensis. Next base: position 51,556 of record VWYE01000382.1, on the reverse strand, counting down.
GTTTAATCAGACCAAAAAAAAAAGCAAGGTTCAAACAGCTTTGGGTCTCACCTCAAAGGAATGAGCAACTTGTGTCTCATGTGTAACCTCTTCAGATTTGGAGTGGTGATGACGGCTGTCCCCCCACCCATGGCCTGTGGCAAGGACATGGAACTGTTGGAGCAAGTCCAGAGGAAGCCAGAAAGTTGATAATGGGACTGGAGCACCTCCCCTGTGGAATAGGCTGGGACAGTTGGGAGAAGATTGTGTGGAAACTTCCCAGTGTCTTCCAGTACCTGGAGGGGCTTCCAGGGAAGCCAGAAAGGGACTTTTCATCTGGAACTGAAGTGACAGGACAAAGAGAACCAGGTTCAAAATGAAAGAAGGGAAACTTAGGTGGGATATTGGGAAGAAATTTTTCCCTGTGAGGGTGGTGAGCCCTGGCACAGGTTTCCCAGAGAAGCTGTGGCTGCTCCATCCCTGGAAGTGTCCAAGGCCAGGTTGGATGGGGCTTGGAGCACCCTGGGATAGTGGAAGGTGTCCCTGCCCATGGCAGGGGGTGGGACCTGATGACCTTCAAGGTCTCTTCCAACTCTGATTCCATGGTTCAGTCATGAACAGATGGATGACAAACTCGCACAACTTCTCTTTCTGGGTCTTAACTTCTGCATTTCCTTTTATTTCCTGGCTGTCTCATGCTCACAACTTTCATGAGCCACGGTTTTCCCTGTCTTGGGAAGGGCTGCTTTCATCTGGCAGCCTCAATCACACACATTCAGTTACTCCTCCAGCAAATCCAATGTGCTGTGGAATAAAAACTTCATCAAAAGATTCTCAGACCAAGAGGCAACAACTCCAACGTGGAAAGTTCATAAAGAGCAGAATGCTGGGGGCTGGGAGAGTCCAGGGGTGAGGAATCAGCTTTTTCAGCCTGCTTGAAGCATCTGCTGCTGCTCACTGGAGGGAACAACACACTGGAGTAGATTGGACTTCTCTGGAGCATCTGTTCTTCATCTGTGATATCACCCCAAGATACAGCAGCATTTTCATGTTTAAGTGCAATTATTTCATGGAGATTTCCTTCTGCTTGCAGTGAAGTCAAAATCGCCACCTTTTCACAAAGTTATTTCCTGCAGCCCAAAGCTCAAAGTTTGGTCTCTCAGTTTAGGGTTTGTCAAAATGAGTTTTTTTCCTGAGGGTGTCAGAGGGAACACACAAACAAACAAACACCAAAAAAACCACCCCAAAAACCAAAACCAACCAAAAAAATTAAATGTGGAAAGTCCATAGGAGCTCTTTGCTAATTTTTGCTTCAGTTAATTTCTGGAGATGTTTCCTCAGGGTTGTAAGTCAGACAAAGTGGAAACAAAACATTCCAGCTCCCAAACTATACCAAGGAATAAACAGAAAAGTGGTGCCTTGGAGACAGAGGATTCCTAGAAACTTCCAGCACTTTCCAGCACCAGACTGAGATTTCCACATCTCTGCCTCTCTCTCAAGCTGCCCAAGTTGTTCCCCACAGCTCTGCCCTAGGAAAAAGAGATTTCAAACCTTTGGTTTTGCTGCTTCTGGGATTTGGCCTTTGCTTGTCCTAAATCCCAAATGAAGCCTGTCCTAAATCCCAAATGAAGCCTGTCCTGCCCGCCCTCCTCCACCCAGTCCCTTGAAGATCTCTCCTGTGCTCTGTGCTGAAGAGAAGGAAGAATTATTTCCATGTGCCCCATTCCTTGGTTCATCCCCTGCTTTTTACACTCTCTGGCCTGGAAGGACCACACTGGATAAGGAGCTCCTGGAATAACAGGAAGCCCAATAGAACAAACAAATTCTTGACCTGCTGGTATCAATTTTCCTTCATTCCTCATCCCATGAGGTGGAGATGCTGTGAACATCAGTGTTTACCATTATTTTTTGGTTATGTCTAATTAGTTCTTTCCTTCCTTCCTCACCCTCCCTTGTTGAGAACCAGGTGTGCCCCAGGTGAGGTAAAACAATGCAATGTCATCCCACAAATCCCCCATCCACTCCATGGGAATATAATTTTAAATTATTTTGGAATAGATGAATTTATTACTGGGGCTGGAAGAGCCGAGATGGCTTTGAGAGGATTGCTGGTGACCTGCTAATTATGATGTAAATCTTAATTTTTGTAGCAGAAAACCTGGACACACCTGAAAAGCAGAACCAGCTTTTGGTGAATGAGCAGTGCCTGTGTTTTCTCTCCACACAGAATATTTATCCTTATTTTCTGGGGATCTTTAGCCCTTCAGCGTAAGTGATAAATTTTCATTCCATTTGCTTTTACTGGTATTTCATTCAATCATGGCCCTGTTGGCCCAAAGGAAATTCTTTACACACCTGCAACAGAGGCAGAGAAACGTCTGGGGGAGGAATGAAATGTTCCAGGGCTTGGTTTTAAAGTTGTCACTTCTGAGCATAACAAAGTTGCTGGTCATGGCAGAGTTTGGCCAGTTGAAAAGTTATTACATGAGTTTTTGGGAGATTTTCCCCATTCATTGCATTTATTGTTTTTCTCTTGACCTGCTCCCAACAAGATAAAGGAGTCTAAAGGGCTGTATTTTAAAAGGAAGGAGTGAAACAAATGGAAAAAGCAACATAACCATCAATGACCTGCAAGGAATCTCGAGGCTCCTCCACATGATGGAAGGACAGGAATAACAGGGTCAGAAACAGAAACCAAAAGGACCCAGAATAGCAGAAAGAAATAGAAGAAAGCACCTTATTTTTTCCCCCTCCCTTGGCTGGAATAAGCAACGAATCAGTTAAAAATCTTCAAAAGGATGACATTTTTGAAATGTTTTTGAGGTATTACTAGAAAGGTGCCATTTCCGAAGAAAATGGACTTCTTTTTCTTTTTGATATGGATGAAATAAACTGAGCATGATGCAGCCAAAATGCACTTGGTGGAGGAGAAAGAGAGGGAAAGAGGTAACAAAGGTCATGTTTTCTGCCAGAATAGGGGCAACACTCACAGAGTGAACAGCAGTAAAAGGGGATGGATGAAGGACTAACAGCTCCCACCAGTCCCTCTGGAAAACCCACCCTCACTGATTTTGGGAAAATATTAAGATAATAAAATAATAATTTAAAAAATCATAGAATCCTGAAATAAATTGGGTTTGAAGGGCCCTTTAAGATCATTTATTTTCAACCCCCCTGCCATGGGCAGGGACACCTTCCACTATCCCAGGTTGCTCCAAGCCCCATCCAACCTGGATTTGGGCACTTCCAGGGATGGAGCAGCCACAGCTTCTCTGGGAAATCTGTGCCAGGGCCTCCCCACCCTCACAAGGAACAATTCCTTCCCAACACCCCATTTAAACCCACTCTCAGTTTGAATCCATCCTGCCTTGTCCTGTCACTACCTGCCCTTAAAAAAAAAACCCTCTCCATTTTATTTGCAGGTTCCCTTCAGGTCACAATTAGCACACCCCAAGGCTTCTCTTCTCCAGGCTGAACAACCCCAAATCTCCCAGCCTGTCCTCACAGCAGAGCTGCTCCATCCCTCTGATCCTCTTGGTGGCTTCCTCTGGACTTACTCCAACAGCTCCTCGTCCTTCCTGTGCTGAGGACTGAACATTCTTCATCTCCTTTTTATAATAATAATGATAATAAAATAATTAAGACAGCTGCTCTGTCAAGGTCTACTTCACCCTCTGGAAAAGGTTGCCTTTTCCAGCATCTCTAGCTATTCCCCTCTCCCACCCAAACCTTCAATCTCTTCTAACTGCCCCCCTGGACTCCAGGTTGGAAGTGTCCTGCTCTTTCCTCACTCTGGAGGCAGCTGGGAAAAATCCACGTGCTGGTCACAAACCCAACACCCAGCAGGGCCCAGCTGCCCAGCAATCCAGAGGATCCAGCTCCACTTTCAGATCAGGATTCCTCCTCCTGTTGGCAACCTTTTGATGTGTGCACTTCAGCCAGGTAATTACACTGTCCGTGCTCTGAGCACGCACGGGAAGCACCATCACCAACAGAGCCGCACGTTCACCCAGCTCTTCCTCACCTTTAAATCCCATTTTTGAACATTTCTTGCCTTTTGCACGATCCCAGAGATGCCTCAGGTGGGGTTTTTGTTGCTCTTTTCAGGGCTGTGCACATCAGAGCCCATCAGAGCTTATCTTCTGCTGATCAGTCACACTCTCCACTCCTTCATTACTGCACTTCTGGGCTGCTGTAATTAGACCTCACATTTTTCAGACCTTTGTGGCAGTGCTTTAGCTCACAAATTGAGGAGTTCATCCGTGCCAAAATGTTTTCTTTCCTTATCAATTTCTTCCTTTTTTACTTTTAATTTGCCCAGTGAACCAAAATATCAATTATTTGCAGAGCTTTAATTTAGAGAAGAAATTAGGGAATACATTTGCAAGGCTCTGCTGTTGACTATTTAATCTGCTTAACTAATGGTGTGATGGATTCTCCATCCTTCCAACTACTAAATCAAGAACTTTTTAAACTTATAGCGGATTTTTCTTCTTTAGACATTAAGCTTTAGCACTAGCATCAGTATCTCACTCCATTGTGGGATTTACAATTTGCATCACATCCCTCTGCAGTCTGCAGCATAAATTTGGCCACTAAAAAAATAACTTTAAAAGAATTCACCCCTTAAAATTATCCTGGTTTTTTTGGGGTTTTTTGGGGTTTTTTTTGGGTTTTTTTGTTTTTTTTTTTGTTGTTGTTGTTTTTTTTGTTTGTTTGGTTTTTTTTTTGTTGTTTTTGTTTTTGGTTTTTTGGGGGTTTTTTTTTTGTTTTTTTTTTCTGAAGGGGTATGGGGCAAGAAGAAACTAAGATTGGATGAAAACTGTATTTCTTTTTGTTGACTCTTTTCCTCTTCTTTGCTGAAAATAAAAGGGAACAGGGACACCAAGAAGGGAAGATGTTTTATTTCATGCAGTGTGGAGAGGGTGGAGGGTTTGGCCAAAATTGGTGCCTCAGCCATTGTTATCATGAGTTTAATAAATGTAACTCTCATATCCCTAAAAGGGAGAGTTGTCCCTTCATTTTAGCCCAAATATAGCTCAAATTTTCATCCTGACATGTGTCAAAGCTTGACCCAAATTTCACTCTGGAGTTTCCATTCAGCGAGAGCTGAGTTTTAGGTCAGTGAAAAAACCCTTCAAATTTCATGTCTCCTCCTTTACTGTAATTCCCCTTGCCTTTGAAATGCTGGAATTCACTCATTGCTCGAGGCAAGAAATGTGAACAAATGGACCACAGTCTAATTGAGTCTAATAAATCCTGTGTTCCTCAATAAAACATCACATTTTTAGTCCCCTGTTGTTTCTCTGAGACCACGCTGTGCTTTTTGAGACAATGCTGAGCACGTTGGAAAGCACAAGCCTGAGATGTTCATGCACACCACAGAAATGTCATGTTTGCTGAAATAAAAACCACCATTTTCACCTGCAAGCCACAGTGAGGGACCTGCAATCCAATATTGATTGACCTTCAATTCAATATTGAGAGTAAAATTAACAGGAGGAATTCCAGCAAACCACACAACAAAAACACGACATTGCTTCCCCCTGTGATCCAGATCTTCCCTTTTGTTGTGTTTTCTGTCCCAGGTGAAGGAGATGAAATGATCTCCTCTCTGGGGGAGTGTTTTCAATTTTGTGCTGCTTCCACAATGCCCTGATGGGTTTATCCTCACCAAACCTGCAGGAGGGTTTGGAATCTGCACTCACCTTCCTCATTATCAGGAGGATTTATGGAAAGACAGAGACAGCACCACAACAAAGGTAATTAGCTAATTAGTCCAATGGGAAATTCACCCTACAGTGCTTCTGGAGAGAAAACCAGCTCAGAAAATCTCTCTCACCATAACCCAGAGAGTTTTAGTAAGGAACAAGTCTTGACACTGGGTTGTGACCATCCAGGTCTTTCCCAAATCTCTGCAAGGTCACTGTCATCAGGAGAGGGAATGTTCATCACGTTTATGATTTCTTTTTGTCAGCACAGAAATACGGTGCATTTTTGGTGGGTGGTGAGTGTTTTTACCTCTGTCAGGACACTGACAAAAGGGATGGAGCAGAGGGAGCTGGCAGATCTGGGAAGATCCCTCTGAGGTGTTGTTACTCTGAGGTCGTTTTCAGCATCTTGAAGGGGACAAGAGGAAATGGCCTCAAGTTCCCCCAGAGGAGCTTTAGATTGGATATTAGGAAAAAATTCTTCACTGAAAAGGTGCTCAAGCATTGGAACAGGCTGCCTAGGGAAGGGTGGAATCACCACCCTTGGAAGTGCTCAAAACTCATTTGTGGCACTTGGGGACATGGCTCAGTGGTGGAGCTGGCAGTGCTGGATCAGTGGTTGGACTCAATGATCCAACTGTCCAAAGGTTTTCCCGAGGTGTAATTATCCATAAATGTCACAAATTGCTTTGAATCTCCTAAAAAAAAAAAAAAAGAAAAAAGAAAAGAAAAAGGCCAGAGTTTCTTTTTCAGCACAGCCAAAGAAAATTCAGGTTTGCTGAAGTTACCAAAGTGCCTCTCCTCAAGTACCTTGATCTATCATCCCTCTCACTCATGACTGTGGCTCACACTTCATGGCTTTTGTCACCGCTGCTAAAAAACCTACCCAGGAGGTTCTTCATCCTCCAGATGCCTTGAATTCGGAGTCCTTGTAAAGTGAAGTGATATTTTGAAACTTCCACAAAACTGAGTGAAGTCCCAGCTCTCCATGTTTAATGTGGAACAGTAAGAGGCAGCCCAGGTGATAAGGACAGGAGTTGACTCCAGTGCCAGACCAGTTCTGGTTCACTCCACCTTTTCCTGAACAGTCAGCACAGGATCTGAAGGCTCCTGAATCCTGCTCCAGTGAATATCCATGGTCATGGAAAATTTTATTGGACCTCAGGGATGATGGCACAAGAATTCCCACCTCCTGCAGGAGTAAATGAGCTGCTTAACCTGGCCCTTGGTGCAGAGACAATCCAAATTCCTCAGCAGGACCATCTTGGCTTGCCCAAGTCTATCAGTTTCAGTTCAGCTCCAGCCAAACCTCACCCAAAATCCAATTCTGCCAGCAAAAGCTGTAAGCATTTATTTTCCAATTCTGTTGCACCCATTAATAGTCCTTCCTCTCCCTTGTCACCAAGGGGAATTTCTGTGTTTGCTTTCTCCAGTGGTGCCAAGAGAGATAATTTGCACAATCAGATTTTAAAGAAAGTAGGAAAAAAAAATCCCTCGCTCACCTGCAGCACCTCACTTTGAATTTCAGGCTGACATTATTAGTATATAACTAATAATGGATTCTCAGGGATCTGAGCAGCCAAAAATAGTGTGTTTATACACAGAGAAGGAAAATGATGAAGTTAATGAAGCTGAAGTAAAGTTTTGATCCATCACAGTAATAACAGCAGCCTCGTTCCTTACGTTTGTCAAACGTCTCCATTCGTGCAGCATCCCACAGTCATTAGTGCCTGAGCTCAGCTGCCTGAGGAGAAATAACCTCCATTTCATCTGGTAATATTTAAGGGACAAGGAAGTTACAGGAGTTGTCAAAATCCACCCAAGGTATTCGTTCTGTTGCTGGGAGCTAAATCCAGAAATCCCAATTCTCGGAGTAGTAGTTTAAGCACCTGACAAAAAACTGTTCACTTCCAGTCATTAAAGTTAAAAAAAAAATAAAAATCTGAAAATATCAAGATGTTGTTGGTATTGTTCTCTTCTAGACCTAACCTGGATATTAAGAAGGTCAGACTGGAAATGCTTGTCCTTGGAAAAGTGTCCACACTTTAATAGCCAAGAAATGCTGAGAGGCAGGAATAAAGGTGTGCCTTGAATATTTTTCTATAACCTTTCAAAGGCTACAGAAGAGAAAGCACCAATGCTATTTTCATGAAATCAGAGAATGTCTGAGGTCAGAAGGAACCTTAAAAATTGTCTCATTCTACTATCCCAGGTTGCTCCAAGCCCCATCCAACCTGGCCTTGGGTACTTCCAGGGATGGAGCACCCACAGCTCCTCTGGGTAAACTGTGCCAGGGCCTCCCCACCCTCCCAGGGAGGAATTTCTTCCCAATATCCCATCTAACCCTGCCCTCTGACAGTTTAAAGCCATCCCCCCTCGCCCTGCCACTCCATGTCCTTGTCCCAAATCCCTTTCCAGCTGTCTGGGAGCCCCTGTAGGAACAATAATTGAAATAAATTTCTGAGTGATGACCACGGCCTTTCATGCACATCCAGACTGCCTCTTGTTTTTCAGGTTGTACAGCTGAGCAGGTTTGCAGGCAGCACATCAAGATTGATAATGTTCCTCTCGAAAGGCAGCCTTGTTCCTTTTCCAGGTTCTACCTGGCAGGAGTTTCCATCTCCAATCAGATGCTTTTAATTGCTGTGCAAAGGGCAAGCCAGGATGTGATGGACAGAGTGAAACACTGCTCCTGTGGATAACCAGGGAGAACTTTTACCTGGAAATAAGCTCTCAAGAGCTCTCTATTCCCTCTCCTCCAAGATTTCCATTATGTTCCCTAGAAAAATTGAGGCCCAGAATTTGTTAGGAAATTGCTTTGTGGAACTGGTCTTTCCTCTTTGCAGAGAGGAAAGGAAAATCTGCCACAGTCTGCATCAAACAGCCCCAAAATCCATCTGATGACCAAGTGACTCCTTGTCTTTATAGGGGTAAAGGTGACTTTTTTATCTGTCCAATTTGCAAAGGCAAATATCTGGCCATTTTTCAGTTTCTCACTCAGAGAATGAGAATTATCACTTTTAGAACAAATCTGCAGTGAAGCTTGTTTTCATTCAGATGGATTAAAAACAAGAAACAAAATACCATCTTTTCATCAAGGCAGATAAATCATATTGTCCTTCACACTTCCAAACAGGTCAGAAAATTCCAGACATAAGTTGTGACCAGTCTCACCTCCACTAACTCATGAGTCTGGAATAGATTAAAAATAATTGCCCAAATTTACATTTTGGTGGTTTATTTCCTGAAATTTTACTCATATCCTGGCAGAGTCATCAGTTACCTGTTGGCCAAGACGTTGACTGACACAGCTGCACTTGTCCAGCCTGGCCACCTCAGTCCTCCTGTGACACTTCCCTGCTGTCCTCTCCCCATCTTCCCATGCCTTTGGCCCTGGCCAGCTGCCACTGAATATCTCAGAGCTTCTACTCGCTGTGGAGAAGACTGAGTGTGAGCTGTGTTCCTGGAAACTTTTTAAAAGCAGATTTTTAAAAAATATCAGTTCAGGAGTGTGGAGCAGATTCATTTTCATTCTGCATTTTTCTCCCGCTTGGAAATGTTGGCAGCTGCTTCAACTTCACTCATGAGGGCTAAAACACTTCCCTTATTCTCACTGCATTTTAATGCTCCCAAAATATATTTTAATACTGCTCAAATATCACATCAAGGAAGACACTTCTGCCCGCTCTCCACCCTGGCAGGGTAAACTTAGGGGAGCAAGACCAAAGTGAAAGAGAGCAATTTCTCCATCAGCATAATTTGGAATACTGAATGAAAATGAGAGGTGTTTGCAGCTTGCCTGGCAGCCTTTTGCTGGCAGAATGAGGGAGAGCAGAATCTCTGCCATGCAGGTTTTGAATCCAGCTGTTCACACCAGTGACTTCTTCAAAAAGGGCTTTGCCTGAAGCAGGAGCACAGAACCACTTCCTATTTGGATACTGGAGCACAGGAGAGAGGTCTGTACATGGAGATCATTAACCTCCCTCACTGTGAGAGATTTCTGCTGCTTTGCAGCAGCAAAAAAACTCCAGCCTGGTCACTCATTTCCCTCCCAAAGGGATGATCACTGAAGGAGGATCACTGAAATGTGGGAATGCACATTTCCTGTTATATGGGGGCCCCCAACACAAGAAATAGTGGAGGAGGAGGAGGAGGCCATCAAGTTGGTGTCCTTTAAAAACAGGCTCAGAGAGATGGGATTANAATGCTGGAATGCACATTTCCTGTCATATGGGAAACACAAGAAATAGGAGCAAGTCCAGAGGAGGCCACCAAGTTGGTCATGGGGTTGTCCTTTAAAAACAAGCTCAGAGAGATGGGATTGTCCAATCTGGGGAAGAGAAGGCTCCAGGGAGTCTTTAGAACCCCTTCCAGTGCCTAAAAGGGACCCACAGGAGGGATGGAGAGGGATTTTTCACAAGGATGTGTAGGGANGTGACTTCTTCAAAAAGGGCTTTGCCTGAAGCAGGAGCACAGAACCACTTCCTATTTGGATACTGGAGCACAGGAGAGAGGTCTGTACATGGAGATCATTAACCTCCCTCACTGTGAGAGATTTCTGCTGCTTTGCAGCAGCAAAAAAACTCCAGCCTGGTCACTCATTTCCCTCCCAAAGGGATAATCACTGAAGGGGGATCACTGAAATGCTGGAATGCACATTTCCTGTCATATGGGAAACACAAGAAATAGGAGCAAGTCCAGAGGAGGCCACCNTGGCTGCTTGGCCTCAGGTTTAATCCAGTGCCAGAAACAACAGTGCCAGGCACTGAGGAGGAATTTAAATGATGGCTTTTGTCTTCAGGACATTCCCAGTCCATTTAGAGGAGGATCCCACTGGAGAAGCCAGAAGGAATAAAAGAAAAAAAACCTGGGCATTGTGATGTGTGTTGGTGAGTTCAGTGGTCTGTTTTCAGACTTCTGCCACGGTAAATATCCATTATGCACTCACTAATTACTGTGAGCCTTCCCAAATCCCCTGCCTCCAACAGAACTGAATGAAATTGGAAAAGACGCAGGGAAAGGTGGCGGGGATTATCAGGGAAGTGGAACAATCTCTTTGCAAAGAGTGAGTAAATAAATTAGGCTTCCTCATCCCAGAAAATGAGAGCTGGGAAGTGACAGAGGCCCGCAGGGTCCTGAGTGGCCTCAGGAAGGGAGTGAGTGTTCATTCAGCATCTCCTTTTTAATGCAAAACAGGACAAGAGGTACCGGGAGCTCTGACAGGGGCTCAAAATGAGCAAAATAATTCACACAGCAGAAAAGAAACAAAAATGGACAGGAATTCTCAGTGTAGGACACATTTGATAAACATTTACACACCTTCAAAATTTGATGAGATAAATTAATGGGTAAAAAATATCAATCAGGTTAATAGAGTGGCACCTTTTCCAACTCCAGAGGTGGGGTAGAGTTGCACCTCTCCTCCTGTCACTCGACATTTGGGAGAAGAGATGATGCCCACATTTTCCTCATCCTTTTTCACTGTGTTCCCCTCCTCATCCAAGAAAAGATGGAGACTCTTTATCCCTCCTTTTTCACTGTATTCCCCCCTTCTCATCCAAGAAAAGATGGAGACTCTTTATCCCTCCTTTTTTTGTNGCCTGGCCACCTCAGTCCTCCTGTGACACTTCCCTGCTGTTCTCTCCCCATCTTCCCATGCCTTTGCCCCTGGCCAGCTGCCACTGAATATCTCAGAGCTTCATTTTGCTGTGGAGAAGACTGAGCTGTGTTCCTGGAAACTTTTTAAAAGCAGGTTTTTAAAAATATCAGTTCAGGAGTGTGGAGCAGATTCATTTTCATTCTGCATTTTTCTCCCGCTTGGAAATGTTGGCAGCTGCCTAAACTTCACTCATGAGGGCTAAAACACTTCCCTTATTCTCACTGCATTTTAATGCTCCCAAAATATATTTTAATACTGCTCAAATATCACATCAAGGAAGACACTTCTGCCCGCTCTCCACCCTGGCAGGGTAAACTTAGAGGAGCAAGACCAAAGTGAAAGAGAGCAATTTCTCCATCAGCATAATTTGGAATACTGAATGAAAATGAGAGGTGTTTGCAGCTTGCCTGGCAGACTTTTGCTGGCAGAATGAGGGAGAGCAGGATCTCTGCCACACAGGTTTTGAATCCAGATGTTCACACCAGTGACTTCTTCAAAAAGGGCTTTGCCTGAAGCAGGAGCACAAAACCACTTCCTATTTGGATACTGGAGCACAGGAGAGAGGTCTGTACATGGAGAACATTAACCTCACTCACTGAGAGAGATTTCTGCTGCTTTGCAGCAGCAAAAAAACTCCAGCCTGGTCACTCATTTCCCTCCCAAAGGGATGATCACTGAAGGAGGATCACTGAAATGTGGGAATGCACATTTCCTGTTATATGGGGGCCCCCAACACAAGAAATAGTGGAGGAGGAGGAGGAGGCCATCAAGTTGGTGTCCTTTAAAAACAGGCTCAGAGAGATGGGATTATCCAGCCTGGGGAAGAGAAGGCTCCAGGGAGACTTTAGAGCCCCTTCCAGTGCCTAAAAGGGACCCACAGGATAGATGGAGAGGGACATTTCACAAGGATGTGTAGGGATAGGACAAGGGGGAATGGATTTATGTTGAAGTAGGATAAATTTAGATGGGGTATTAGGAAGGAATGTTTCCCTGTGAGGGTGCTGAGGCCCTGGCACAGGTTTCCCAGGGGCTGGAAGTGTCCAAGGCCAGGTTGGATGGCATTGGAACAGCCTGGGATAGTGGGTGGTGTCCCTGCCCATGGCAGGGGGTGGAATGAGATAATTTTTAAGGTCCTTTCCAACCCAAACCATTCCTGGATTCTGTGATTCCATAACTATTCAAAACAATGTTGTTTATGCAGCACTGGCTGCTTGGCCTCAGGTTTAATCCAGTGCCAGAAACAACAGTGCCAGGCACTGAGGAGGAATTTAAATGATGGCTTTTGTCTTCAGGACATTCCCAGTCCATTTAGAGGAGGATCCCACTGGAGAAGCCAGAAGGAATAAAAGAAAAAAAACCTGGGCATTGTGATGTGTGTTGGTGAGTTCAGTGGTCTGTTTTCAGACTTCTGCCACGGTAAATATCCATTATGCACTCACTAATTACTGTGAGCCTTCCCAAATCCCCTGCCTCCAACAGAACTGAATGAAATTGGAAAAGACGCAGGGAAAGGTGGCGGGGATTATCAGGGAAGTGGAACAATCTCTTTGCAAAGAGTGAGTAAATAAATTAGGCTTCCTCATCCCAGAAAATGAGAGCTGGGAAGTGACAGAGGCCCGCAGGGTCCTGAGTGGCCTCAGGAAGGGAGTGAGTGTTCATTCAGCATCTCCTTTTTAATGCAAAACAGGACAAGAGGTACCGGGAGCTCTGACAGGGGCTCAAAATGAGCAAAATAATTCACACAGCAGAAAAGAAACAAAAATGGACAGGAATTCTCAGTGTAGGACACATTTGCTAAACATTTACACACCTTCAAAATTTGATGAGATAAATTAATGGGTAAAAAATATCAATCAGGTTAATAGAGTGGCACCTTTTCCAACTCCAGAGGTGGGGTAGAGTTGCACCTCTCCTCCTGTCACTCGACATTTGGGAGAAGAGATGATGCCCACATTTTCCTCATCCTTTTTCACTGTGTTCCCCTCCTCATCCAAGAAAAGATTGAAACTCTTTATCCCTCCTTTTTTTGTTGATCTATTTTTATAAACAGTGTTTTACGTGCCGAGTCACCGCCAGAAAAACGAGATTTGTGACTGTTGAGCACAAAAAAGCAAAGCCAAGTTGTCTCATTTTGTACCTCTGTGAACACAGGTAAGTACAAAACGAGCCCAAATCGGGTTTGCTCCTGAAATTCTGTCTGGAAAACAGCTGGGAAAATGCAGGGCCTCCCGTGGTGACTCTCAGCACCTCGCAATTCATGAGGGATCAAAATCATCAGAAAAAAAAAGGGGACAGAATCTTCCCAGATAAAAGTCTGTGAGTCGCTTTATGCCTAAGAAAATTTAGGCTTTATAAAAATAACAAGTGTTTATCTCCCATATATCAGGGAAAAAACAAAAAACAAAACAAAAAAAGAAAGAAAAATATTGTGTAAGTAAATGAAAGCCATAAAAAAAACCAAAAGGGAGGATAAAAAACCAAGTATGCATTTATAAAATAGAGGCATATCCCATAAACAGAAGTGAAGCCAAGGATAAAAACCTTTCAATAAAAACCTTGGACATCACAAGGCATCACCCTCCTCTAATTAGAAACACATCTTGTGTTTTTCCAACCAACACTAATGATCTAGGTATTAAACTTTTAGATTTTATTTTGCCTCGCAGTGGCAGGTTGTATAAATGCTTTGAAAATGAGCATATAACTAAGGTTTATTATTATTTAAAACCCCCCAAAAATATGGATTGCAACATTTTAATTCCCTCTTTTTTTTTTTAATTAAACTGAACCAAGGCTGACAGCTTTTAGAAATTAATATATTTGTAAGGATGCACTCCAAAGGCCTGCAGGATCTACTACTACCCTCAAATAATCCTAAATCACAACCCTTCCCTGCTAATGCATTTTGCTTCCCATTACTCCTGACTTATTAAAGAGCTGTTTGTGTCATTTGTAACCTCGCTGAGTGTATTATGGATGGTTTATTTAACAGCTATAAGTCATTAATGTCGGGTTGTAGCTTCTCTTCAGGAAGATATTTATAGTGTAAAAGTAGAGCCCAGGGTCTGAATGGCTGAGGAAGTTAAAGATCTTCGGATGCTCCTTAGGGTGTAGGGGTTGTAACCCCTCCATAATCTATTATTTTGGTAATTCTGACCTGAAATCGAGGAGAATTGTGATAATTCAGTGATTTTTCCCCATCTCTAATGCCCAGCTTTTGTTCCTCTCTAACACAGAGAAATCCATCAAATATTGCCCATGTGGACCTCACCTGTAAAGAACTGGAANCAGGCTCCTGTCCCATCAGGAGAACCAGAGAGATACTCTGGTCTGCCACAGAATTTCTTCCCTGCTGCCTCCTGGTTATCCCTTGGTTTGTAGTTTGAGGACTGAGGAGTTGTTTTCTTTTCTAAAGAGTGAAATTTCATGAGCCTCTCTTGCTTCCAGCCCTGCATTAGCACAGGTTTGGATTGTAAGGGACATCAGAGTCACCTAATTCCCACTTCCCCTGCCTTGGGCAGGGACACCTTCCACCAGCAGGTGGAAAGATGCTGAAGGGCTCTTTGACCCTGCTGGAATACAATTTAAATTACCAGCAAAAAACCACGTTGTGAATTGCAGGAATTCAGGTAAATCCTCATCAGCTCCAAGCACAAAATGCCCTTGATTCCTGTTGGGAATTCTGTGCCCTGTTCCCCTTTCCAAGTGTCCACTGGCAGATTTCTGCTGATTCTTTCAACCAGGCTTCCTTCCAAGAGAGGAAGCTGTGGCCAGAGCTTTCCTCAGTAATAAGACCTGTAGGGACAGGGATTTTGATTATGTTTTGTGTTGTTCAAACACAGGTTGCCCACAGTAACAAACCATCAAAAATAAGTGACATGTGCATTGGAGGCAGTAAAAAAAATAAAAACAACCCAAAAAACCAAAACACTTTCATCGTCTTTGTCCAGGGTTTTTATGTTTTGCTTCTCTTGAGGGCCACAAAGTTCCCTTCTGCCGCTGGGAGGAAAGAGAAGGAAAAGCCATAAATCAGCAATGTTGTGGTCTCTGCCAGGCACAGAGCAAATGTAAAGAAAAGCAGAAGCCTGCAGCACCCAGAGGGCTGACTCTGCATTTCCCAGCATCTCCTGGTGCAGGGTATTGCTCTGCTGGGTTGTTGCTTTTCCTGCTGCCCACCTGAACCCCAGGCTGGGGGTGTCACGTGAAGGGACCACTCTCTTAAATCTCCAGCTCCCTGGGGATCCATGTGTGACAAATCCAGTTATTTAAAGTGATAATAAAATAGTAGAATTAGGCTGGAAAAATACTCAAAGGTCATTGGGCCCAACCACTAATCCAGTAGTGACAGATCCACCACTAAAATGTGTCCCCAGGTGCCACATCCACGTATTTTCTCAGTTCCTCCAGGGATTCTCCAGATTTTCTTCTCAATCCCTCCAGGGGTGGTGACACAACCCCTTCCCTGGGCAGCCTCTTCCAGTGCTTGGCCACCCTATGGGAGGACAATTTTTTTTCCCTAATATCCAATCTAAAATTCCCCTGACACAACCTGAGGCTGTTTCCTCTCACCCTGTCGTGTTTTGCCTTCCGAGGATTCAAGATTTTAGTTCTGTTGAGATCCAATCTCCTCTGAGAGCCAGGAGTCATCCTCCCATTTTCAGTCAAAATTTATTTCTGGCCTAAATAAATCTCTTTGTTTTTCTTTTTTTGCCTTTCTAATGAAGTGGCTCTTCTCTTTCCATATCCCATGTTCCTGCTGCTCCTCCATGTAATCACCTCATTTTAGTCATCTAAGCCAGGTCTGACCTTTTTTGTCTCTTCTTCAAGAGCTGAGCTTTTCATTCCCTCTGAGACCTCCAATCACATTTTTCTTATCCTCACATTTATATTTTGTTCTTTTCCTTGTTCTGGGATAATAAGATACGCACAATACTTTTATTTTGTCCCAGGATCAGGATCACTGTGTGCCACAGCTCCAAGAATTATTTCACTAAGGAACAACTCCTCTCCCTCAATGGGCCCTGGTAATTTGGATCCTGAGTGCTTCAAACCAGTGTCACCATTATGGTTTGGCTGCAGAAATACAATGGATAGGACCAGAAGAGGATTTTCCTGGAAATCACAGTTAGAGGAAAGAAACCAGCATTCAGAAACCGGCCTTTCTCTAGTTTTTAATGATCTAATCAAAGACAAATTGCTCCTTGGCTGCTACAAGTGGAAACAAAGATTAAAAACGGACAAAGGTTTAAGGAATCAAAGAGGGGCCAGACATACAGAGATGTTTTAATTTCTTCTGAACTAAATGGGAGTGGATCATCTAAAATGACTTCATGGGTGTAAATGACTAAATGGCTTTGGTCTGCACACTTTGAGAGGTTATTTTAAAAGGCATTTGCTCCCATTTTTTGAAAGCTCTTTCAAAGTTTATTAAAGCTGAGAACTGCCACAAGAAAGATCACAAAAATCACAGAATGGGTAAAGTTTGAAGGCACCACAGTGGGGTCATCTTGTTCCCCCTCCCTGCTCAGTCAGGGCCATCCCAGGGCACAGGATTGTGTCCAGACAATTCTGGAATATCTCCAGGGAGGAAGATAAAAAAAAAAATGTAATATATCTGATGAGGGTGAGGGTAGGTGTTCAAAAGTCTTGAGGAGGAAAAATTAATTAAAAGAGGGCATTCATGGGTTGTCAAAAATTGCCAGCAGTGCATGGAGCCTTTGAATCCCACTAAGGAATCACCGATTTTGAGATTCCTCAGAATATGGAGACAGGATTATTAAAAGTACTGCGCTGCAATGAAGCAGTGCAGGAAATTTGATGGCACTGGCTCAGTCTTTTTCCATAGTTGATAAGCAATAATCAAGGCCACAATTGTCAGTGGTGAGGCACTCTCTGCTCTCTCCCCACTTAACATCCACAGACAGACTATTTCCTCCGTGCTTTATTGTTTTCCATATTTACACAAAAAAAAAACAAAACCCAGAATTAGGCTCCATCTGCAGCTTGTGAGGCTGCAAAAGGCAAACAATTCCCCCTCAGACTGAGAGCGATAATGGGTCGTTCTCCATACAAATTGGGCAAAGCAAATGCTGGGTAATTGGCTAAAAACGAGGCTCCCATGATCTCTGTTCCAAACTGTCATTTGAGACAAACAAATGCATTTGCATGTGAGGAATCCTGCCAGGGTACAGCTGGAGGAGTCTGAGTTAGCTTGGGGTGTTGATCCAGGCTGAGTCTGCACCATGTGGGGGTGGCTGGAGGATTGGGGGGGATCAAAGGGAATTTGCTCCATAATTGTAGGGAATTGGGGAATATCCCTTGGGGAGCAGAAAGCTCCTGGGCTTGTGGACACCTTCAGGAATGGTTATCCTGGGACAGGCTGACAGAACATCTGCTGACATAACCTCTGTCTCTGACGACAGAGCAAACACTTCAGGAAGCTACAGAGTTGTATTTCCCTCAAAATTCCCTCCTGGAGACTGACTTGGGACTTTCTTTGCTGTTGAGAGACTCTGGGGGAATGGCTTTAAGCTGAAAAAAAGGATAAATTTATATTGGATCTGTGTATCAGAAGAAACCCCTGTCACCTTCTGACCTGGAGAACCATCAGAGGAAAGACTGGTAGAAACCAGTCTAATTTAACCAGAGGCTAAATGATTTACATGGAATCAGGGAATTATTTTGGTTGGAAAGGATCTTAAAGATCATCTCTTTCCAACCCCTGCCATGGGCAGGGACAGCTCCCACTATCCCAAGTTGCTCCAAACCCTGTCCAACCTGGCCTTGAACACTTTCAGGGATGAGGTATCCACAACTTCCCTGAGCCATCAATCCCAGGGCCTCACCATCCTCACAAGGAAGAACTGATTCCTGATATCTAATCATAATCATGATTGATAATCTAAATAATTCATAATCCAGCACTCACTCACTCTCCATTGCAATCCAAACCTTCCTGGTTTCTCCCAATGAAGCCAGGCCCCAAAAGAGAGATAACTGGGGGAGCAAACCCAGTGATGGAGCATCAGATGTGAACCAAGTCCCCTCAGGAATGCACATCCTGACCAGCTCCAGGGACGTGGTGCTGAAAACACAGCATTTATCATGCCATGGGCAAAGCAGGCTGACCCCAATCTTAATTGGATCTGGGCTGACAAAGCCTGGGAAACAATGGTGGGATAACTGGGGGACGTGCATGGAATGTGCTGCTGTGGTAACAGCAGGCAGCTGCTGTGATCCGTAAATCCAGGAATCCTCATGGCAGGAGGAGCAGCCAGCTCAGGTTCAGGGCACCTGGTTGTGGGCAGGGACTGGGCAAGTGGCAGTCACCGGCGTGGGGGGCTGCAGAGAGGGTGGGGCAGG
>VWYE01000382.1:0-15541 GCA_013398995.1 Alaudala cheleensis | reverse complement strand
TCTCGTGGCTTGCAAATCCCCACACAAAGTTTGCAGTGGTTCTCACGGGCTGAAATCAAAAGCACTGGCATTTCTGACTCTGTGCTAAAACCTCAGACCCCTTGCCAGGGTCTCAGCCCATCCAGGATAGCCAGAGGAACATTCTGGCCTCCGACAGCCTTGGAATGCTCAGAGGAAATGCTTCTGCTGGTGTTCCTTTCACATCAGTGTTTCCAGCTTGGCTGATGGGGCTGAGGTTGTTTACTGCAGTGTGAGTAATTATACCATGGACTTCATGCATGAAAAATAAATGAAAGGAGAAATTGATTCATTTGTCCAATCAACATGTGAAAGGACAGAAAGAAACCCCACCTGATAAGGCAAAAAGTCGTGTTTAAAGCTGTTGGGAAGGTGATGCCTCCATGAAGGGCAGCTGTAATTGAGCATTGTGGGGGCAGTTCCATTCCTTGATTCCCTGCAGCACCTTCCCATTCCACCCTCTTTGATTCAGCCACTCTCATCCACATCCCTGGATGAGTCCAAGGCCGGGTTGGACAGGGCTTGGAGCAACCTGATCCAGTGGAAGGTGTTGGAATAAGGAGATGTTTAAGGTCCCTTCCAACCCAAACCATTCTATGACTTCTGAAATCGTTTTCCTCTGGGTTTTGCATGGACCAAATTAAACCCATAATGTCTGCAGACAAATGTACCATTACCCCAGGGCTGAGATATCACCCAGCTCTTTATTAAAACCATTTTTCTTTTTAAATCACCTCCCTCCAAAGGGAACTGGGAGAGAAGGAAGATGCTCTAGTGGCCCATCAGCCAGCCCGGAGACCCCTTCCCTGCTCTGCTGCCCACAAGTGACTAAATATGAATGTGTGGAAGTTCATCTTTGATCAGTGTGCAGAGAAATAAAGCTCCTGGAGCCAGGCACAGCTTCCAGAGCAGTGGATGGAGGCCAACAGCCAAATTCCTCTTGGAAAACCCAAGCCTGCCTGGGGGCTTAAGTGTATTAACCTCTGTATCTTGAATTTTTTTAAAGGACAACTTAAATTACATCATTTTGATTGAACCAGAGCAGAGATTTGAGCAAGCCCTGGGATATTTTTATTGTCTGTACCCTTTAGTAAATTATAAAACCAGAGTTTTTTAGTAGATTTTGGGGTCACTGCAGTCAACAGCTTCTTTGTGCTTTCTCTGTTAATCTGGTTCCTAAAAAAAGGGACTGATCCTTTTGTTTATAAAATCCAAGGTCGATCCAGGACTAGATATGGGGAGTTGAACCCATTTGATAAAGCAAGGGGAAAACATCTTTGCCAATAGTCTTGCCAATGTGGAAAAGATGGCTTTAAATTGCAGAGGATGGTTAATTCAGGGAACTGGACATTAGGGTGGGAACTATTCAGGGGAAGGCTGAGATAAAAGCCCCACGAAGGATGAAAATTGGTGAGATAATGATCCTCTTCCCATCTTTGTGTTCAAATGCCTTGAAAACAGAGAGAGAGAGAGATGTGCTGCACAGAATCCCTGGAAATGATGGACACAAAGTGGGACGGGGGCATGGAATGGATGACAAGGCAGATAGGTCAGACCAGTCTTCCACTTGTTCAGGAATCTGTTTTTCAACTCAAAAAAAAGGAAACCAAGGAAAGCACCATTAGAATTGTTTGTTTCTGGGGAGAGGGAGCATGGAATGAGCCTTCTTAGAGAAACTTCCAAGTACAAACAGAGGAATATGACTGAAACAGCACAGGAAACCCAACAACCCCTGCTGTTACTGGGGGTTTTCTTGTTTTTTCATGAGAAAGATAAAAAAAGAGGAGGAAGGAGTGAGAGGTGCAGTGGGAAAAACAAATAAAAGACACAGTGGGAAAGAATAGAGGACAAGAAAAAAAGGATAAATCCATGAATAAGAAGAAGGGAGATGTGGACTTGGCTTTGCCAAATGAGAAATAACCAGGATCTGCCGGCTGGATGTGCAGGAACCCATCCTAGAGCAAGGCAGAGAGAGGTTGATGGGAAAAGAGAGAAGGAGGGAGAAATTAAAGCGGCAGCAAGCGAAACAATAATCAAAGATAAATAAAGCCGACACAAGAAACGACTTTCATTTTCTCTCGCCGCCACTGCAAAGTGAGCTGTAGGAGCAGAGACTTTAATTTGCCTCCTCCCCACAGCCCCGGCCCCGCTGCTGCGTCCAAGGAGGCTGCGCTGCTCGCAAACCTCCAGCACCAATTTATATGCTAATTATTTCGTTTGTAAATCAAGGCAGGCTTCGGCAGCGCCTCCCCCCCAGCCCAAACTCGCTGGGGTGAAATGCTGCCCATCTCCACACGCGGGGCTGGGAATTGCCCGGCTCCGAGAGACAAAAGGCATCAAATCCTAAATAATTGGATCATTGATGGAGTTCATCCCCACGGATTAAGTTGCTGTTTCATCTCAGCCCCTCACCTGCTCAGCAGGAGCCTTTCTAAGAAGTTTTAGATTTATCCAAGCCTGGGAGAGGAAAGTTCCCTCCTCCTTCTCTGATGTTCCCTGATTTTCTTCTTCTGAGCTCTTCTTGGAAAGACAAAGGAAATGGCACCACTTACATCCTATTTTCACTTTTCAAAGAGTCTGTGAGTACCTGAACGGGGCAATTCTGCTTCGAGCCTGCCCATATCCAGGATGGGAATCAAATGGAATTATGAAGGTCCTGGGTTATTTCCTGTCTCCTGCTGGAAGACTCCTGAGGGACCAAAGGAAAAAAAAAAAAATCCTGATCTCCCAAAGGGAAGATGTTTCTGAAAGCTTTGAAAGATCAAGAGGTCTGTTTTCTCAGCAGAATTAGAATTGTGCTTAATTCATCGCCAGGTTAAAATAAGATATTTTGATCCCTTCTGTTCCCAGTGACAGATTTTGAAGGGAGCGAGGCAAACAGCAAAAGAAAACAAGAATTTTCAACCTGAAGGATGCTGATGGTGTAAAAGTCCTTGANATGACTTCTGAAATCGTTTTCCTCTGGGTTTTGCATGGACCAAATTAAACCCATAATGTCTGCAGACAAATGTACCATTACCCCAGGGCTGAGATATCACCCAGCTCTTTATTAAAACCATTTTTCTTTTTAAATCACCTCCCTCCAAAGGGAACTGGGAGAGAAGGAAGATGCTCTAGTGGCCCATAAGCCAGCCTGGAGACCCCTTCCCTGCTCTGCTGCCCACAAGTGACTAAATATGAATGTGTGGAAGTTCATCTTTGATCAGTGTGCAGAGAAATAAAGCTCCTAGAGCCAGGCACAGCTTCCAGAGCAGTGGAGGGAGGCCAACAGCCAAATTCCTCTTGGAAAACCCAATCCTGCCTGGGGGCTTAAGTGTATTAACCTCTGTACCTTGAATTTTTTTAAAGGACAACTTAAATTACATCATTTTGATTGAACCAGAGCAGAGATTTGAGCAAGCCCTGGGATATTTTTATTGTCTGTACCCTTTAGTAAATTATAAAACCAGAGTTTTTTAGTAGATTTTGGGGTCACTGCAGTCAACAGCTTCTTTGTGCTTTCTCTGTTAATCTGGTTCCTAAAAAAAGGGGACTGATCCTTTTGTTTATAAAATCCAAGGTGGATCCAGGACTAGATATGGGGAGTTGAACCCATTTGATAAAGCAAGGGGAAAGCATCTTTGCCAATAGTCTTGCCAATGTGGAAAAGATGGCTTTGAATCAGGTATTGCAGAGGATGTTGGTATCAGCTGATGGTTAATTCAGGGAACTGGACATTAGGGTGGGAAGTATTCAGGGGAAAGCTGAGATAAAAGCCCCATGAAGGACGAAAATTGGCGAGATAATGATCCTCTTCCCATCTTTGTGTTCAAATGCCTGGAAAACAGAGAGAGAGAGATGTACTGCACAGAATCCCTGGAAATGATGGACACAAAGTGGGACGGGGGCGTGGAATGGATGACAAGGCAGATAGGTCAGACCAGTCTTCCACTTGTTCAGGAATCTGTTTTTCTACTCAAAAAAGGAAACCAAGGAAAGCACCATTAGAATTGTTTGTTTCTGGGGAGAGGGAGCATGGAATGTGTGTTCTTAGAGCAACTTCCAAGTACAGTCAGAGGAATATGACTGGAACAGCACAGGAAACCCAACAACACCTGATATTACTGGGGGTTTTCTTGTTTTTTCATGAGAAAGAGAAAAAAAAAAAGAGGAGGAAGGAGTGAGAAGTGCAGTGGGAAAAACAAATAAAAGACACAGTGGGAAAGAATAGAGGACAAGAAAAAAAGGATAAGTCCAGGAATAAGAAGAAGGGAGATGTGGACTTGGCTTTGCCAAATGAGAAATAACCGGGATCTGCTGGCTGGATGTGCAAGAACCCATCCTGGAGCAAGGCAGAGAGAGGCTGATGGGAAAAGAGAGAAGGAGGGAGAAATTAAAGCGGCAGCAAGCGAAACAATAATCAAAGATAAATAAAGCCGACACAAGAAACGACTTTCATTTTCTCTCGCCGCCACTGCAAAGTGAGCTGTAGGAGCAGAGACTTTAATTTGCCTCCTCCCCACAGCCCCGGCCCCGCTGCTGCGTCCAAGGAGGCTGCGCTGCTCGCAAACCTCCAGCACCAATTTATATGCTAATTATTTCGTTTGTAAATCAAGGCAGGCTTCGGCAGCGCCTCCCCCCAGCCCAAACTCGCTGGGGTGAAATGCTGCCCATCTCCACACACGGGGCTGGGAATTGCCCGGCTCCGAGAGACAAAAGGCATCAAATCCTAAATAATTGGATCATTGATGGAGTTCATCCCCACGGATTAAGTTGCTGTTTCATCTCAGCCCCTCACCTGCTCAGCAGGAGCCTTTCTAAGAAGTTTTAGATTTATCCAAGCCTGGGAGAGGAAAGTTCCCTCCTCCTTCTCTGATGTTCCCTGATTTTCTTCTTCTGAGCTCTTCTTGGAAAGACAAAGGAAATGGCACCACTTACATCCTATTTTCACTTTTCAAGGAGTCTGTGAGTACCTGAACGGGGCAATTCTGCTTCGAGCCTGCCCATATCCAGGATGGGAATCAAATGGAATTATGAAGGTCCTGGGTTATTTCCTGTCTCCTGCTGGAAGACTCCTGAGGGACCAAAGGAAAAAAAAAAATCCTGATCTCCCAAAGGGAAGATGTTTCTGAAAGCTTTGAAAGATCAAGAGGTCTGTTTTCTCAGCAGAATTAGAATTGTGCTTAATTCATCGCCAGGTTAAAATAAGATATTTTGATCCCTTCTGTTCCCAGTGACAGATTTTGAAGGGAGCGAGGCAAACAGCAAAAGAAAACAAGAATTTTCAACCTGAAGGATGCTGATGGTGTAAAAGTCCTTGATTATAAAGACAGAAATTCAGGATGGAAGTTTGAGGTTTCTAAGTGGCAGAGTAGCAATTCCAACATGGGGACTGGAACCTCTCACTACACGGTGCTGCTGCAGGATTATGAATTCAGAGAGGCAGAAAGAAACAGGAATTTGGGTCTGGATTCTCTGCAGAGGGCGCACAGGCTCAGTTGTTTGAACAGAAAGTCCCTCCCGTGCCGAACAACCTCTGACAATCGCTGGCTTTCCACAGTGAAAACAGCTTGGTTTGGTGTGCACAGGTTGTTATTTGGAGTAATTAACACCAGTCCTTGACACTCCAGGATTCTTAGAGAAGTTTCCAACAATCAATACCAAAAAAAGGGGAAGTTACAGAGCAGTCCTGCACTTCTACCTTTAAAGGCAGCCCCATCTTTGGGGAAGAATTAATTTCCATTTATTTTTGCCCAGGATTCTTTCTGTCTGCCAGCTTTTGTGGTTTATGGCACTCAAAGGATTCCCCAGTATGAGCCACAGACGGGAGAAACCCACTGCTGAGTTTAGACTGGACCCACTGGTTCTAAAGATGTCTTTTGGGTGAGTTTTCCTCCTTTGAACACAGGTAAACTTTAGGAAATCCTGCATTAACAGCGATGGATTTCAACAATAAAAGACATTCACATCTCCCAGGCTGCAGGTCAGGCCAGCCCTGCCCCTGATCCCACAGTGTCCTGTCCCTTTATGGGAAGTCATTCCTAATGATTTTCGGTGCTGATTTGCATAATTATTTCCATCTTGAGCCCGTGTTGATGAAGTTTGCTGCAAATCAGGCTGGCTGGGAACAGGGTGGGAGATCTGGGGCCATCTGCTGGAATGGGGCCACCAACCCTGGGAGCTGCAGGATCCTGATGCCAAACTTGGGGCAGCTGCTGGATAAACCCAGCCCAGCTGCTGGAGAGACACATTTTGGGTGTGGATGTTCCTGTTGTTTCCATTCTGGCTGGCTGTGAAGAGGAGGATGGAGCCATCCGTGCTGTCCATGGTTATGTGTGTGTGGATGGGGTGCTGGCTCTGCTCTCCAGGCTGTCCATGTCTGTATATTATTGCTGGGAATTAATTCATGCTTCCCCCCTGCACTGATTTCCAGACTTGGGAATGTGGATGTGGGGCAGGAGGAACACCATCAGCCCACTGAGTGTGGCTGTCTCTACCCACCCTTTTGCTGAACCAACAAATTCTCCAAGTTTTCTCTTGAGCCAATTTTTGTCTCCTCAGGTCAGAATTACCACACTTCCAGTTAGGAATCACATCCTAACACCCAGTCTTGATTTTTTTTCATTCCTATCTTTATAATCAGGGGCTCTTTCACCATCAGCATCCTTCAGGTTGGAGGATTCAGCCATGAACTTCCTGAAGTGCTTTAAAATTACTAAAGGAGCCTCAAGCCTGACCATGGGGTCTGGNGTAAGCCCCAGAGAAAGAGGGAGAGAGAGAGCAAGAGAAGAAGAGAGAAGAGAGAAGAGAGCACCAATCTTGTCACAATACATTATATCTTTTCCCATTCTGAATATTCTGATTCACAGTAACCAATCAGCATAAGACACAAAATCCTATAGAATTTATAAATAGCCTATAGGGGTTGCTACATTACCATACTTGTTATACTTTAAACCAAAACTCTTCTTCCAAAAACTTTTTTCTTCCTTGCCACGTTGGCAAGGTCTTCAACCTTTGGACCTCTCCAGCATGCCTTCACTATTTTAGGGTATTATTTAATCCTGGGGGATTCTCCTGTGGTCGACTGAGCTATTGTTTCCTAGTCGTTCACTGACCAGCCTTTGGCTTCTTAGATGTCAAAGGTGTCTTTCCTTTCTACCTTTATTATAGATTTCATATTGTCACAATCCCTTTGCCAGGTATAATTATATGTCTGTCCTGGTTTATCTTCCCCAACAGGTTTGCATAATTATTTCCACCTTGAGCCTGTGTTGATGCAGTTTGCTGCAGATCAGGCTGGCTGGGAGCAGGGTGGGAGATCTGGGGCCACCAGCCCTGGGAGCTGCAGGATCCTGATGCCAAACTTGGGGCAGCTGCTGGATAGACTCAGCCCAGCTGCTGGACAAACACATTTTGGGTGTGGATATTCCTGTGGTTTCAATTCTGGCTGGCTGTGAAGAGGAGGATGGAGCCATCAATGCTCTCCATGGTTATGTGTGTGTTGGGGGGGTGCTGGCTCTGCTCTCCACGCTGCCCATGTCATGGGAATTAATTCATGCTTCCCCTGCACTGATTTCCAGACTTGGGAATGTGGATGTGGGGCAGGAGGAACACCATCAGCCCACTGAGTGTGGCTGTCTCTACCCACCCTTTTGCTGAACCAACAAATTCTCCAAGTTTTCTCTTGAGCCAACCATGTTTTTGTCTCCTCAGGTCAGAATCACCACATTTCCAGTTAGGAATCACATCCTAACACCCAGTTTTTGTAGGAATTACGCAGGGACCTCTTGGACCCCAGCTAGCTCTTTAAATATGTAGTTTATGGCGATGGTCGTGGGCAGAGGGGGGCTCACTCAATCTACCAGCCACAGCTTAGAGTAAGCCCCAGAGAAAGAGGGAGAGAGAGAGCAAGAGAAGAAGAGAGAAGAGAGAAGAGAGCACCAATCTTGTCACAATACATTATATCTTTTCCCATTCTGAATATTCTGATTCACAGTAACCAATCAGCATAAGACACAAAATCCTATAGAATTTATAAATAGCCTATAGGGGTTGCTACATTACCATACTTGTTATACTTTAAACCAAAACTCTTCTTCCAAAAACTTTTTTTCTTCCTTGCCACGTTGGCAAGGTCTTCAACCTTTGGACCTCTCCAGCATGCCTTCACTATTTTAGGGTATTATTTAATCCTGGGGGATTCTCCTGTGGTCAACTGAGCTATTGTTTCCTAGTCGTTCACTGACCAGCCTTTGGCTTCTTAGATGTCAAAGGTGGCTTTCCTTTCTACCTTTATTATAGATTTCATATTGTCACAATCCCTTTGCCAGGTATAATTATATGTCTGTCCTGGTTTATCTTCCCCAACAGGTTTGCATAATTATTTCCACCTTGAGCCTGTGTTGATGCAGTTTGCTGCAGATCAGGCTGGCTGGGAGCAGGGTGGGAGATCTGGGGCCGCCTGCTGGAATGGGGCCACCAGCCTCGGGAGCTGCAGGATCCTGATGCCAAACTTGGGGCAGCTGCTGGATGGACCAAGCCCAGCTGCTGGAGAAACACATTTTGGGTGTGGATGTGCCTGCTGTTCCAATTCTGGCTGGCTGTCTCTACCCACCCTTTTGCTGAACCAACAAATTCTCCAAGTTTTCTCTTGAGCCAATTTTTGTCTCCTCGGGTCAGAATTACCACATTTCCAGTTAGGAATCACATCCTAACACCCAGTCTTGATTTTGTTTTTCATTTCTATCTTTATAATCAGGGGCTCTTTCACCATCAGCATCCTTCAGTTTAGAAGATTCAGACATGGACCTCTTGATGTGCTTTAAAATTCCAAAAAGAGCCTCAAGCCTGACCATGGGGTCTGGGTTCCAAATATTCCTTCCCAGTTGGAATCCCTCTTCTCTGTCCATACTTGTGCTGGCCTCACCATCAAGGAGACAAAAGGAGTTCAGGCAACCCCAGGACCCCTCAATTCCTGAACAGTGTTCTAAACTAATTTCATCACTTTTTGCAAAATTTCATCTTCCCTCCTTTGCTTCTACTGGAAAAGCCTTTCCTGGTACACCCCAAGCTTGACATTTCATTTTTCTGAGGTTGGGGATTGCTCTGGATGCATCCAAGCCTCTCTCCCTCATCACTCCCATCTGTTGAGCCTCCCAGGCTGCAGCAGCAGCTCCATGGCCATGCACTGGGTTCTGTGGAATGCTGATCCATTCCTCCTCCTGCTCTCACCAGGAATCTGCCTCTCCTTGGATGATGTCTCAATCCTTCTCAGTACTGACAATGTCCTTCAAGGTTTTGCCTCCAAATCTTTTAGTGGTGAGCAACTTTTTAATTTTTTTTTTATTTCAAGGCTTCATATAAAAATTAAAAATATCAAATAAATGATCAGCTTAACAGAGGAACATTTTTATTGATTGTGTCCTACTCCTATCATAGCTTTTTACCCCCCAGCACTATTTATTTATCTTTACATGTATTCCCATTTTCTCCACTAACATCACAATGAGACGTTTTGCTGAAAATAGACAAAATATTCTGCACACAGATCTCATCTCAGGGAAATCAGCTGCTTTAGTTAATGAAGACAATTAAATACTAAGGACAAGAACTCTGATTATCTGTGTTGTGTGATCCGTTTTCCATTTCCTTTTGTTTTTACTAATTCTTAGAATCAAAGCCTTGTCTGACACTTAAAAGGGTTGAGCCTCTGTACACCAAACTGGTTTGCAATGAGAGCATCAGTGAGGCCAGTCTTTTAAATCCCTTTATTCTGATAACTGACAGCAGGTGCCAGCCCTGAAATCCAACTTTTCCCCAGCTCAGGAATCCCTGTCCATGGCCTTGATGATTATTTTTGAGGTCTCTTCCAGCCCAGGCCATTTTTTATCCCATAATTCTCTGATTTTAGGTCAGAAGGGAGTTTAATCCATGGGCAGCCACTGAGACCCAGCAAGTCCTTCCTTGCCTTCATCCTCTTCCAGGAAAAATTCAGCAGAAGTGGCTGAGAGGATTTGACACATCCAGTGGTACCAGGGCTTGGCCTGCAAAAACTTTTGTGGAGGAAGCAGATGCTCAGCATTTAGTCCTTCCCTCCAAGGCTGTTTTCTGTGTTCCAGTCAAGCCCCTCTGCCTTCCCTCTGTGCTCCCACATTTCCAGCAGGTTGCCAACCCTTTGAAGAGGATGTGGCCTCTTATTCCCCATGGAAATGCAGAACACCCACGAGTGGTGGAAGCCTGTGCTGGCCAAAGCCTCAAAGCTTGAGTTATAATATTAATAATGGGTACAAACATGAGGTAATGTGAAAAAAGCTGCCAATTATTTCAGACAATCGATCAAAGCCAAGAAACTCCTGGTATCCATTAAGCAACTCTTTGATTGTCCATCCCCTGAAAACCCTCAACCCACACAGAGCAGGAGAGGGCAATTTTCCTTTTAATTTACTGATTTCTCCTGAATAGAAACTCCCCTGCACTTCTCTTACTTTCCTGCAGAATTTGCCTCCTTCTTTCTCTCCTGCTTTCAAATCATTCCCAACATTTGCATAATTTTCTTTGGTTGTTGCCTCACCTCTGCAGAGGTCACTTGTTAAAGTGCTGCTGCGAAATGTTGTATTCTAATTCGGAATTTCTGTGCCTTTGAAGCTCACATTTTCCATTAGAGAGGAGAAAAAAAAAATAGCAGCCTCCATCCTGCTGTGTACTGCATAAATCATAAATCTACATGGAATCATGGAATGGTTCCTGGAAGGGATTTTAAAAATCATCTCCTTCCAACTCCTTTCCACATGGGCAGGGACACCTTCCTCTATCCCAGGTTGCTCCAAGCCCCATCCAGCCTGGCCTTGGACACTTCCAGGGATGGGGCAGCCACAAATTCTCTGTATTACCTGTGCCAGGGCCTCCCTCTCATCACAGGGAGGATTTTTTCCCCAATATCCCATCTAGCTCTGCCCTTCTTCTGTTTAAAACCATTCCCTCCTGTCCTGTCTCTCCAGGCCCTTGTCCAAAATCCCTCTCCAGCTCTCTTGGAGCCCCTTCAGGCACTGCAAGGTCTCCTCTTTGAGCTGACCACCAGGACCATCTGTCCTCTCTTTTCCTCCCAAATCCAACATCTGTCCTTCCTTTCCCAATTTAGAAGTTCAAAGGACTCTCACAACCTCCTCAGGGGCCAAGAAATGTGGCTTTTCAAAGGAACAAACACCTGTGAAGCAGCTGGAGGGTGGGGACCTCGTTCAGTGCTCTCAGGACTTTATCTGCTGAGTTGCTGCAGCTCGTGGTGGCTGATGGCCTCTTCAGAAGCCTTTATGTTATTCCTTCCTAATGTGCCAAATCTTCTTTTTTTCTTTTTGTGCTTTCTGGGACACAGCAGATGAGCAAGGCCCCCATCACTGCCCTGGGACTTTTTTGGAAAAGGATTGAAAATCTCAGTGAACAAGCACCTGGAGATGTCTTCCAGAGGGATCTCTTGAGGACTTTGACTTCTTCCTGCTACGAGTGTTTTGGGGAAACTATGAACGGAATAAAAAAAACCCCAAAACAAAACAACGACAGTCTTCTTTCTTTATTTCTCTGTTCAGATCTTGTCCCAACAGAAGGGATATTCACAACAGGCCTTGATTCATCTTGGACACAGACAGGAGCACAGTGAGCCCAAGCACTCTTTGAATCACAAAAGAGAGAGACTGGTGAGATAAACCTCCTGTGCCGATCCTAAATCTCCCAGGAATGTTGTCTTTCTCCACACGAGCCTTTTCCTGCTTGGGCAGCTGCAGTGAAGGGGTGATTTAGATCACTGAGGGGACCACTGTAAAATGGATCAGAGAAAGCGGGGTTAATGTGATGTAAAAACAAGGTTCACTGTTATTTAATACATGGAGAAAATGTACAAAGGAAAATTGAGTTGGAATCAAACTGGGAGGATTCTCACAGAGAGATGTGAGACACAAAAGGCTAAAGGAGACCCTCCTACTGAGTCACAAATTTCAGGGTGTCCCCCCAAACTCCTGACAGAGCAAGGTGCAGTTAGGTTCAGTCTCAAGTCTCAGGTTTGGGCAATGGTTTGTGTCTAATGGAATTATCCACACAAAGTTTATAATTAATACAGAGTACATAATTGGCAATATTACATCATTATTAATTCAGCTTGGCATCAGCAACTCACTGAGGATCTGCCATGAGCAAAGATCTCTCCACCCTGGCCAAGGAAGGATCTCTCAGTTAAAGACTCTCAAATGATGAGGGGTGTCCCTGCTCCAGGGGAGACTCCCAGGGCAACACAGCCCAGTTCAAGGAATTCAGGGATGACTCAAATGGGNTCCAGTGGTACCAGGGCTTGGCCTGGAGGGGTTTCTGTGGAGGAAGCAGATGCTCAGCATTTAGTCCTTCCCTCCAAGGCTGTTTTCTGTGTTCCAGTCAAGCCCCTCTGCCTTCCCTCTGTGCTCCCACATTTCCAGCAGGTTGCCAACCCTTTGAAGAGGACGTGTCCTCTTATTCCCCATGGAAATGCAGAACACCTACGAGTGGTGGAAGCCTGTGCTGGCCGAAGCCTCAAAGCTCGAGTTGCAATATTAATAATGGGTACAAACATGAGGTAATGTGAAAAAAGCTGCCAATTATTTCAGACAATCGATCAAAGCCAAGAAACTCCTGGTATCCATTAAGCAACTCTTTGATTGTCCATCCCCTGAAAACCCTCAACCCACACAGAGCAGGAGAGGGCAATTTTCCTTTTAATTTACTGATTTCTCCTGAATAGAAACTCCCCTGCACTTCTCTTACTTTCCTGCAGAATTTGCCTCCTTCTTTCTCTCCTGCTTTCAAATCATTCCCAACATTTGCATAATTTTCTTTGGTTGTTGCCTCACCTCTGCAGAGGTCACTTGTTAAAGTGCTGCTGCGAAATGTTGTATTCTAATTCGGAATTTCTGTGCCTTTGAAGCTCACATTTTCCATTAGAGAGGAGAAAAAAAAATAGCAGCCTCCATCCTGCTGTGTCCTGCATAAATCATAAATCATCACGGAATCATGGAATGGTTCCTGGAAGGGACCTTAAAAATCATCTCCTTCCAACTCCTTTCCACATGGGCAGGGCAACCTTCCTCTATCCCAGGTTGCTCCAAGCCCCATCCAGCCTGGCCTTGGACACTTCCATGGATGGGGCAGCCACAAATTCTCTGCATAACTTGTACCAGGGCCTCCCTCTCATCACAGGGAGGATTTTTTCCCCAATATCCCATCTAGCTCTGCCCTTCTTCTGTTTAAAACCATTCCCTCCTGTCCTGTCTCTCCAGGCCCTTGTCCAAAATCCCTCTCCAGCTCTCTTGGAGCCCCTTCAGGCACTGCAAGGTCTCCTCTTTGAGCTGACCACCAGGACCATCTGTCCTCTCTTTTCCTCCCAAATCCAACATCTGTCCTTCCTTTCCCAATTTAGAAGTTCAAAGGACTCTCACAACCTCCTCAGGGGCCAAGAAATGTGGCTTTTCAAAGGAACAAACACCTGTGAAGCAGCTGGAGGGTGGGGACCTCGTTCAGTGCTCTCAGGACTTTATCTGCTGAGTTGCTGCAGCTCGTGGTGGCTGATGGCCTCTTCAGAAGCCTTTATGTTATTCCTTCCTAATGTGCCAAATCTTCTTTTTTTCTTTTTGTGCTTTCTGGGACACAGCAGATGAGCAAGGCCCCCATCACTGCCCTGGGACTTTTTTGGAAAAGGATTGAAAATCTCAGTGAACAAGCACCTGGAGATGTCTTCCAGAGGGATCTCTTGAGGACTTTGACTTCTTCCTGCTACGAGTGTTTTGGGGAAACTATGAACGGAATAAAAAAAACCCCAAAACAAAACAACGACAGTCTTCTTTCTTTATTTCTCTGTTCAGATCTTGTCCCAACAGAAGGGATATTCACAACAGGCCTTGATTCATCTTGGACACAGACAGGAGCACAGTGAGCCCAAGCACTCTTTGAATCACAAAAGAGAGAGACTGGTGAGATAAACCTCCTGTGCCGATCCTAAATCTCCCAGGAATGTTGTCTTTCTCCACACGAGCCTTTTCCTGCTTGGGCAGCTGCAGTGAAGGGGTGATTTAGATCACTGAGGGGACCACTGTAAAATGGATCAGAGAAAGCTGGGTTAATGTGATGTAAAAGCAAGGTTCACTGTTATTTAATACATGGAGAAAATGAACAAAGGAAAATTGAGTTGGAATCAAACTGGGAGGATTCTCACAGAGAAATGTGAGACACAAAAGGCTAAAGGAGACCCTCCTAGTGGGTCACAAATTTCAGAGTGGCCCCCCTTGCTGTCTAAACTCCTGACAGAGCCAAGGTGCAGTTAGGTCCAGTCTTAGTCTCAGGTTTGGGCAATGGTTTATGTCTAATGGAATTATCCAGGCAAAGTTTATAATTAATACAGAGTACATAGGTTGGCAATATTACATCATTATTAATTCAGCTTGGCATCAGCAACTCGCTGAGGATCTGCCATGAGCAAAGATCTCTCCACCCTGGCCAAGGAAGGATCTCTCAGTTAAAGACTCTCAAATGCTGAGGGGTGTCCCTGCTCCAGGGGAGACTCCCAGGGCAACACAGCCCAGTTCAAGGAATTCAGGGATGACTCAAATGGGACTCATCCAAAGATCCAATACTGGGGAAAGGTCTCTCTGCCTTGAGAGGTGTCCCAGCTCCAGGGGAGAAGATCCCTTCCATGGTAGTTCATGGAAGGCTCACTTAGGCTGTCCTAATTATGGACTGAAGCAGCTCATAGTCAAATTGCATCAGATGGGAATGTATGGATGAAACTCCTTGTACCCACAAGTTTCTCTGTTCCCTGACAGATGAGCCTTGGAAAAGCCACCTGTTACTCTTGCTTTGGTCAGAGTTCCAAGCTCATCCATGCTCATTGTGCCTCTCTGCTCCTCTGTGCTTTTCCTGGAGGAGTTCTTGGATACAGCTCAGGCTTTGCCTCCTCTGGGTTTTGGATCAAACCACTGCTGCTTTGGGTAAGGGGTCGAGTGAATCCATCAGAGACACCCAGGCAACTTTGCATTTTCTTCCATTTTCAGACTCCTCACAATTTTCCAGCACAGCCATGTTCTCCCAGTTCAGCAACCAAGACATACACATTATTCCATGTGCAATGTACAATTTATCCACTTCCACAGCACTGCTGTGCTTCAGTCATGTGAGATGATAGTGAATTTAGAGGTAGAAAATGGGTTGGGTTGGAAGGGACCTTCAGGATCATTTTATTCCACCCCCCTTCCATGGGGACACCTTCCACTATCCCAGGTTGCTCCAAGCCCCATCCAAGCTCTGAACACTTCCAGGCCAAGATAAATCACTGCATCTGAGGACCTGCTGGGTTATGGTAGCTTTGGAGCCATCTACTTCTGGAGAGCAGCAGTCCTAGAGCCCATTTTCCCAAGATTTAGGATTCCTGTAGTCCTGCCTATAATCCTAAAATTTAACAGGTGGTGTAGCAGAGTCAGGGAGATAAGGACACAATTTTTGAATTTTTTTTTCTGGAAGATTTCAGCCATTTGAA
>VWYE01000380.1:0-12559 GCA_013398995.1 Alaudala cheleensis | reverse complement strand
GATCTATGGGATTTATGGGATGGGATGGGAATGGGATAAGATGGGATGGGATCCATGGGATGCGATGGGATGGTAATGGTAATGGTAATGGTAATGGTAATGGGAATGGGAATGGGAATGGGAATGGGAATGGGGATGGGAATGGGAATGGGATCCATGGGATGGGAGCTGCCAACCCCACCCCTGTGGCCCAGGGAATGCAGGATTTCTCTTTATTCCCCCATTTATTCTTTAGGGCTTTATTCCATTTGCTGTGGGTGTGGAATTTTTGAATCAAGAGCTCCCTTTTTGGCTGACAATTCCTTAATATNGGAATGGGATCCATGGGATGGGAGCTGCCAACCCCACCCCTGTGGCCCAGGGAATGCAGGATTTCTCTTTATTCCCCCATTTATTCTTTAGGGCTTTATTCCATTTGCTGTGGGTGTGGAATTTTTGAATCAAGAGCTCCCTTTTTGGCTGACAATTCCTTAATATTCCCTCTCCTCCTTCCCAGCTCTCCCAGCTGGAATGTGGGATTGCTCTGCCCTGCACTGCAGCAAGGGGACATCCAATTTGGAACAATTCCAGGTGCTTCTCCCACCTTTTCAGGCAGGAAAAGATACATTTGTCACTTGGAAAGTGCCGGAGTTGTGACGAGTCCCTCCTGCTCCTCATGGCACGGGGCACAGGAATCAGATAATGTCATTAATTTATTAATTCTCTGAGGGTAAATGTTTTAAATAATGTGAAAATTTGCATTTCAGGGCTGATAAATGATGCTCAGACTCTCAAAAAAAAAAAAGTGTTTAAAATTTTTTTGGACTTCCAAAATTTGGCAAATAAGATTTAAATCCTCCTGGCAGGAGTTTAATCAATCAGATGTAAAAAAAAAAAAAAAATCCAGGTATTTTTGTAATGATCCACAATAATGGATTTGCCTGTGTAAGGAATGGATACCTGGAAGGTTTTTCACACAGGAAAAAGCAGGAAAGGGGATTTTTTTCAGCAGGAAAAGGGAATTATTTGGGATAAGGACCAAAATTACTCCAATCCTTGGCTCGGACAGGTGAAATCAGGCTTTGTGGAAAACAAGAAAACAACATTCCCTCAGCCAAGCTGACATTTCATCCCAAAAAAAACAGGGAAAAATGCAAATAAAAAGCAAATTAGGCAAAATCAAATCCCGGTGTCAGCAGGATCTCCTTGGAAAAACCAGGTTGCAGCAGGGAAAAGTGGAAATTTGCCCATGGCAGGGGTGGAAGGAGATGATCTTTAAGGCCCCTTTTAAACCCAAACCCTTCTGTAATTCTGTGACAAATTTTCATTTAATTCACAGCCCAAATCAGCCTCATTCCCTTGGTTTCCTTCTCCATCCTGCCGTGACCTTTCTGGGCAAATTGGAAGAAAAATGGGGAAAAACAGAAGGTCAACATGATTTGAGGAGCCCTTCCAAAAAAACAGAGGGCCTGGCAGGATGGCTCTGCTCTGCCATGGATCTTAATTCCTGATTTGGGGTCAGTTTGTCTCAAAGGACAGAGGGAAAAGTTTATTTTTGGGAACAAAGCTGAAAGCCAGGGAATGTTCAGAGAAGAATTCCACACCTGGGCAGGTTGTGGGGTGCTGCTTTGGGATGTTTAAACAGGTGGAAATGAAAAAGAGGCTTTGGAATTTTACATGGGGGATAAAACAGAAGCAGATTTGGGATCGGGCACCAGACTGGGGAGGAAAATTCGGTGACACTTCAAACCACGTTAAAAAAAAAACCAAAAACCAACCCCTTGGTGGTGTTGTCTGTAATTACAGAGCAATCCCACTGCCTGGGGTTTGGTACAAAACAATCACAGCAATGCAAATCTTCAGCTGGAATTGTTCAAACGTGAGAACACATGGAATTTACCAGTGTACAGCTGGTTTTTACTGGAATTTACCAGCATAGAGCTGGTATTTACTGGGATTTACCAGCATAGACCTGGTTTTTACTGGGATTTACCAGCATAGACCTGGTTTTTACTGGGATTTACCAGCATAGACCTGGTTTTTACTGGGATTTACCAGCATAGACCTGGTTTTTACTGGGATTTACCAGCATAGACCTGGTTTTTACTGGGATTTACCAGCATAGACCTGGTTTTTACTGGGATTTACCAGCATAGACCTGGTTTTTACTGGGATTTACCAGCATAGACCTGGTTTTTACTGGGATTTACCAGCATAGACCTGGTTTTTACTGGGATTTACCAGCATAGACCTGGTTTTTACTGGGATTTACCAGCATAGACCTGGTTTTTACTGGGATTTACCAGCATAGACCTGGTTTTTACTGGGATTTCCCAGTATAGAGCTGGTATTTATTGGGATTTACCAGTATAGAGCTGTTTTTTACTGGGATTTCCCAGTATAGAGCTGGTTTTTACTGGAATTTACCAGCATAGAGCTGGTATTTACTGGGATTTACCAGTACACAGCTGGCTTTTACTGGGATTTCCCAGTATAGAGCTGGTTTTTACTGGGATTTACCAGTATAGAGCTGGTATTTACTGGGATTTACCAGTATAGAGCTGGTTTTTACTGGGGTTTACCAGTATAGAGCTGGTTTTTACTGGAATTTACCAGTATAGAGCTGGTATTTACTGGAATTTCCCAGTATAGAGCTGGTATTTATTGGGATTTCCCAGTATAGAGCTGGTATTTACTGGGATTTACCAGTATAGAGCTGGTTTTTACTGGGATTTACCAGTATAGAGCTGGTATTTATTGGGATTTACCACTGTAGAGCGGGTATTTACTGGAATTTACCAGTATAGAGCTGGTATTTACTGGGATTTCCCAGTGCAAATCCCTTGGCATTTGCAAAACTCCCAATTCCTTTCTGTCCCATGTACTCACTCCTTCTGTGACAGCAAATCGTGGAATCCCAGACTGGTTTGGGTGGGAAGCACCTTAAAGATCCTTAAGGATCCACCCTTTTCCATGGGCAGGGACACTTCCCACCATCCCAGGCTGCTCCAAGCCTCAATGTCCAGCCTGGCCTTGGGCATTCCAGGGATCCAGGGGCAGCCACAGCTTCTCTGGGAATTCCATCCCAGCCCCTCCTCACCCTCCCAGCCAGGAATTCCTTCCCATTATCCCACCCAAATCTCCCCTCCTTCATCTTAGCGCCATTCCCCGTGTCCTGTCCCTCCCTCCTTTATCCCAAATTCTTCCCCAGCTCTCCCGGAGTTCCTCTCCCTCCTCAACTTCTCCCTTCCCCACCCGAGCTCAGCATCTCAAGGACTTCCAGCCAATTCTCGCTGCAGCACAAGATACCCCCGGCTCGGTTTCCCGAACACGGGCAGCGATAAGATCCCGGCCGATTTTGGGATGTGTATTTAGGGATTAGCTGCCGCTCGCGGATCCCTCAGTTCTCCCCTCGTTATGGCAGAGCGAGATAAGGAGCGGATTTGGCACCTCGGCTAATTTCCCTGCCCGTGCGAACAGAGATAACCTTTCTTCCCTTATCGGCTATCGGCCGCTCCATCGCGTAATTGCTGCTCTCTCAATTAACGCGCGCCGCGGGGAAGGGAAACAGGGATCGCGGACCTGACTGGAAAGGGAAAAGGGAATTTCTGAGACCGGGGCGGGGAGGAGAAGAGGGATTTGAACGGAGAGAACGCGCTGCAGGTGGGGAATGTTCTGTTGGGTTTTTGTTACCCTGGAAAGAAAACCGGTGGGGAAATTCTTGTTTTGATCCTGGCTTAGCTATGCCTGGGTTAGGCTGGGTTTAGCTGGGTTTATGGATTTGGGAAGGGCTGATGGGAGGGGGTGAAGGTGGGTTTGGGTGTGGTCTGGGGGAAAGCTGGGAAGCTTTGGNCCTGAAGGGAATTTGGGATTCTCTGGAGAAGGCAGTCCTGGAAATAGGAAGGTTGAGTGAGTTGGGGAATGGGAAGGGCTGGTGGAAGGGTCTGTTGGTGATTTGGGATGCTGCCTGAAGGAAATTGGGAAGGTTTGGAGAGTCCTGGAAACAGAAAAGTTAAGGAGGTTGGGGATTGGCAAGGGCAAATGGAAGGATTTGGGATTGGATGTGGTCTGGGGGAAAGCTGGGACACTTTGGAGAGGGCAGTCCTGGAAATGGGAATGTTAAGAAGGTTGGGGATTGGGAAGAGCCAGTGGAAGGTGGTTTGGGATTTGGTCTGAAGGAAAGCTGGGAAAGTTTGGAGAGGCTAATCCTGGAGTCTGAAAGGTTAAGGAAGTTGGGGGATTAGAAAGGACCCAGGGAAGGGTCTGAAGGTGGGTTTGGGTGTGGTCTGAGGGAAAGCTGGGAAGCTTTGGAGAGGGCAGTCCTGGAAATAGGAAGGTTGAGCGAGTTGGGGAATGGGAAGGGGGTGATGGAAGGGTCTGTAGGTGATTTGGGATGATGTGTGAAGGAAATTGGGAAGGCTTGGAGAGTCCTGGAAAGAGGAAAGTTAAGAAGGTTGGGGATTAGGAAGGGCCAATGGAAGAGTCTGAAAGTGAGTTTGGATATTGTCTGAAGGAAAGCTGGGACACTTCGGAGAGGCCAGCCCTGGAAATAGGAAGGTTGAGAAGGATGGCACTGAGACACTGGGACAGACACAGGGACACACAGGGACACACAGGGACACACAGGGACACACAGGGACACACAGGGACAGACACAGGGACACACAGGGACACACAGGGACAGACACAGGGACACACAGGGACACACAGGGACAGCCAGGGACAGACACAGGGACAGACACAGGGACATACAGGGACACTCAGGGACACTCAGGGACAGACACAGGGACACACAGGGACACACAGGGACAGACACAGGGACACACAGGGACACCCAGGGACACTCAGGGACACACAGGGACACCCAGGGACACTCAGGGACACACGGGGACACCCAGGACTCAGGCCCCTCTCAGCCGGGGCTCCTCTCCAGGCTGAGCATTCCCAGCTCCCTCAGCCTCTCCTGGGCACGGAGCTGCTCCAGCCCCTCCAGCAGGGCAGGATTTCGATCCTGAGGGAAGTCTGGGATGAAGCTTCCAGGCTGGAACACGGACACCCCATGGATGAGAGCAGGATGGGAGCAGAAGGAACAAACTCTAAAGGAGACCCTTCACTTCTGACAGCCCCACTCGGCGCTGGGATCCACCCCGTGCATTCCTGCTCCATGGATGCTCCACATTCCCGGCAGCTGGAAGCTGGGTCGGGACAATGGGACACACCGGGATGGCAGATGGGGAATGCTGGGGCTGGTGGCCATCCCAGGAAGATGGATCGCTGTGTGCACTGAGCGGGAAGCGGGAAGGCAGCAGCTCCAGGGCTGATGGATTTCGGTTTGGATCCGCAGCGACGACGCGAAGCGTCATCATGTCATCCCTTGTCGTTTTTTCCCGGGCATTTGGCAGCTGAGGATTGCGGGACAGCTGGAAAAACACCTGGATGGAAATATTCCATAGCTCCTCATGGATGATGAATGGTGGCTGCAGGGTGAGAGGATAATTGTGCAAAGGCCCATCCACCCTGGATCATGGTGCCAAAGGGAAAAATCTTCCTTTACAGAGGAATTTTAATAATTGGAATGGGGGGTTTGCAGTGCCCATCCCTGGAGGTGTCCCAGGAATTGCTGGAGGTGGCACTCGGAGCTCTGGGCATTGGGCACAGCTGGGACTTGGTGACCTGGGAGCTCTTTTCCAACCTCAGTGATTCTGGGATAACAGGCTGGGAATCTGCAGGAAGAGCAAGCTGGATGGAAATATTCCATAACTCCTCATGGATGATGAATGGTGGCTCCAGGGTGAGAGGATAATCGTGCAAAGGCCCATCCACCCTGGTGCCAAAGGGAAAAATCCTCCTTTACAATCACGAGGAATTTTAATCATTGGAATGGGAGGTTTGGAATGTCCAAATCCCTGGAGGTGTCCCAGGAATTGCTGGAGGTGGCACTCGGAGCTCTGGGCATTGGGCACAGCTGGGACTTGGTGACCTGGGAGCTCTTTTCCAACCTCAGTGATTCTGGGATAACAGGCTGGGAATCTGCAGGGTGGACAGGGCCGTAAAACCTCCCGAAATATTGGAGGTGTCACAGTCTGAGCTGGGCTGGGCTCATTAACTCCGCTGCATCCATGGAAGTGCCTTTGGCTGCTCCTTTGCACAAGGAAAAATTCCTTTCCCCCAGGAATAATTTCCAGCCTTTCCCTCCCTCTTCTGAACAACCCCAAATCTCCTGCAGGGCCCCGTTGCTGGCGGCACAAACCCTTTTATAAAACCTGAGCTTTCCCACAAAACTCATCCCTGCTGCCTCCCCAGCACTGTTTGTCCCAGGTATTCCTGGAGAAGCGTTCCAAGCTCCAGCTTCCCTAATTTTATTCCCGACTCCCGCCCCGCCAAGGTGACAAAACCTGGCACCGAAGGCACGGCAACAGTTGCTAAATGACAGGATGGAGCAGCCCACACGGAGCATGGAGGGAGAGGCACAGATGGCAGGGAAGGGCTTGCAGGAGGCAGCGGGAACGCGCTCGGAATGCAAATCCCGCCGAAACGTTCCGGGAAATCATCCGTCCAGGAGAAAAAGAGGAAAAAAAAAGGCAGTTTGGTTTAAAAGCTCTGGAAGTGTTTTGTGTTTCCCACCTCACGCGCTGAGCGTGGAACTGGGAGAGGTCACAGCTGTGTCCTGAGGGGTGGGAATGGACAAAAGGGTTTGGGAATAAATCCTGGTTATGGTCTGGGAGAGAATGCCGGGAGGAAGAGCCAGGTGGAATAAATTGGTGGTTTTTCATATTTCATGGAGAAACAGGAACATTTGGTGCTCCATGAACACAAACACTGCTCTGATTCTGCCGTTGGATTTGTGGGGAGGAAGGAGGGAAGGGAAGGGAAGGGAAGGGAAGGGAAGGGAAGGGAAGGGAAGGGAAGNAAGGAAAGGAAAGGAAAGGAAAGGAAAGGAAAGGAAAGGAAAGGAAAGGAAAGGAAAGGAAAGGAAAGGAAAGGAAGCTTCTCCCTCTCCACATTCCCTGACAGGAAGTGCTTTCAGGTGAGATTGGGCTCTGCTCCCAAGGAACAAGAATGAGGGGAAACATTGAAATATTTGGGATTCAGGAAGTCTCTGTTCCTTAGAAACACACAAAAGATTGTAAAAACCCACCAAATCTAACCTTTATTTTCTCCTAAATTAATTTTTCCTATATAATGGTCATTATTGAACAACCCTCTGATGATTTTTCCTTTATTTCATTCTGGAACAGACTCTCAACATTTTAGTCACATCTAAAATTAATTTTCACCTCAGAGATATTTTTTTTAAAGTCACAAATAACTCATTGAAACAGACTGAAAATCCCACTTGGACCGAAATTTCCAAGTTCTTCAATGAAATATGAAACTTTACTGATAAAAGTACTTAGTTTGGGAAGAACACTTTGAAAACCAAAGCATAAACCAGAAAATTACGAGACTTTCAGAAGTGCAACATTTTAGTAGTTTTTTTTTTTTTACAATTTTTCTTTAGGGATTTTATTGTCAAATTCAAAAGTGCTTTCAGAATTGCCAAAAAAAAAAAAAAAAGAATTTAATTGAAAAAACA
Source organism: Alaudala cheleensis (assembly GCA_013398995.1). Classification (NCBI taxonomy): domain Eukaryota; kingdom Metazoa; phylum Chordata; class Aves; order Passeriformes; family Alaudidae; genus Alaudala; species Alaudala cheleensis. The sequence continues at coordinate 5,004 of VWYE01000380.1, read as the reverse complement.
CCCTCATTTTCCTTATTTCCAGGTGAACCTGACAAATGAATTCCTGAAATTCTCTTTTTTTTCCCCGCTTTCTGTGCCTTCCTTTAAAGGGAGCCAAATTTCCATTGAAGGGAGCTCATCAGCCAGGTTAATTAATTAATTGGCACCCCCTGAGCCTCCTTTTCTCCAGGCTGAGCCGCTTTCCCAGCTCCCTCAGCTGCTCCTGGTGCTCCAGACCCTTTCCCAGCTCCGTTCCTTTCCCTGGACAAGCTCCAGCCCCGTATTCCTTGTCCTGGGATGCCTCAGAGTCCCATCCTTGGACATTTTTAATGTCATTCCCCAGGGAAGAGGCACCCACAGGTCTGGGAATGTCCATGATGGAAGAAGAGGTCAGGAATGATGGTCTGGAAGTGTTCCTGGTTGGGATTGACATCCAGAGGGTTGGGCCAGCTCACTCCAGCTGGGAATGTGGCCTGAGGGTAGAAATATCAGGATTCTCATTTGTTATGGATATCACAAGGAACATCCAAGAGAACTGAGAAGCTGTGGCTGCCCCTGGATCCCTGGGAGTGCCCAAAGCCAGGCTGGACAGGGCTTGGAACAACCTGGGATAGTGGAAAATATCCCTGGATGTGATTCCAGGTCCTTCCAGCCCAAACCACTCCACGATTCTTCTCCCATCCAAAAAGGAGCTGCTTTAGAAACTCTGTTGCCTCCAGAACCGACTGAACTTAAAATCCAAACACCACTGGAAAACACCACTCAGGAACTGAAATCCCGATTTTTTTTAATTTCCCCCCCTCAGGAACCCCACTGCAAACAGGCCTTGGAGAAGATTCCTGCAAAGCTCCAGCTCAGCCCTCGGAGCTTGGCAAATCCTGCAGGAGCTGTGACCTCCTCCTTGCCCGGGGATATAAATAGAGCCTCTCCTGGCACGGAAGGAATCCTTAAATATTTACCTTCCCAAAATAGCGGCTCCCGAAAAAGGGAAGGTCCAGGCTCAGGACCAAAACGCTCCGTTTGTCACGAGCTGGGAGGTGACAAAGCCAGGATCCTCAGGAATCCTGCCAGGGATAAAGGTGTGAATCCCAATCTCTGCATTTACAGTGGAAGAGGGAATGTGTTGGATATCAGGGATTCCAGCTGGATTTCATGGATAGCAGCAGCCCTGTCACTCAGCTCGGAGAAATTATTGATAAATCTGAGGGATGGATTTGTTCCTTCTGGCTCTTGGGTTTCCATGGTTTTTATTCTGGGATAATGAAGGGCCAAATGCAGCAAATTTGGCACCCAGTCCATGCTCGGAATTGGAAGGAGAGGGAACGGTGGGAATGTCCAAATCCAAGCAGGATTTTGGGTGTTTGCTGTGGTTTAAGATGGACCTTCCTGCACTTCCACAGGTGCCCAGGATGCTCCAATGGAGATTATCCACGATTTCAGGGAGAGGAGGGAGCAAAGTGCATCCTCAGCTCCTGTAGCCCCATGCTGGATCACAGCTCCCTATTCCTCAGGAACGCCAGGAATTCCTGGACCAGGAATTCAGGCTCCTCTGCCTTTTCCTTGGTACAGTTCCTGACTTGTGGGGTTTTAATGGAAATGACTTTGAAATTGCTGATGTCTGGATTTGGGATCAGAAGGATTTTTTTCCTTGGGGTTTACATCCTTTTCATGCTGCTCTTGCATCTGGAGAAGGTCATGGAATTCCAAAATCCCAGAATTCCAGAACAGTTTGGGTTGGAAGGAAGCTGAAAAATCATCTCATCCCACCCCCTGCCATGGGCAGGGACACCTTCCACTATCCCAGGCTGCTCCAATCCCATCCAACCTGGCCTTGGACACTTCCAGGGATCCAGGGACACCCACAGCTTCTCTGGGAATTCTGTTCCAGGGCCTGCCCACCCCCCCAGCCAGGAATTCTTTCCCAATATCCCATCAAAATCTCCAGGAGCTGCCGATTTCTCTCTTTGTCCATCCTGGAGTTTATCCACACCAGATCCTGGCAAAACCCAGATTTCCAGGGAGTGGAGGCACTGCCCAAACCCCCATTCCCTGGGGTTTGACTGACTGGCTCCATCAGCTTGAGAGTCACAGAATCCCAAAATTNATCAGCTTGAGAGTCACAGAATCCCAGAATTCCAGGATGATTTGGGTTGGGAGGGATCCTGAATCCCATCTCATTCCCACCCCTGCTGTGGCCAGGGAACACCTTCCACCATCCCAGGTTGCTCCAATCCCATCCAACCTGGCCTTGGGCACTTCCAAGGGCAGCCACAGCTTCTCTGGGAATTCTATTCCAGGGCTTCCACCCTCTCCCAGGCAGGAATTCCTTCCCAATATCCCACCTAACCCTAATCCTCCACCAATTTAAAATAATTTCCTCCTGTCCTGGCACTCCACGTCCTTTCCCAAAATCCCTTCTCAACTTCCTTGGCACCGGGAAGGGCTCCAAGTTCTCCTGGGCCTCTTCTCCTCCAGGCTGAAGTGAATAAATCCTCATTATCACCAGTCATCACTCCAATAAATCCTTTCTTTTTAAATTCTGCTTTGCAGGAATGCGAGCTCCCACCGCTTCTCCCTGATCCACGGGGTTCAGGACTGCTTGGAATAACGGCAGGAGGAGCCAGACCCAGGAGATTTTCCAGGGAGAGGAGCTCCAGAGGCTGCAGAAATCCCTGGGAATGGGCTGTGGAGAGTCCGAGGGTGAGGTGGTGAGAGCCCTCTGGGCACTGATGGATCATTCCAGCCAAGTGAATTCCATCCCATCATCAGCTCCGAGTGCAGTCAGAGCTTGGGAGCGGTGCCAAAGCTCCTGGATCTGTTTCAACTGGAGTTTGCTCCTGGTTTTTTCAGGAGAAGGATGTTTGGGAATTAATAACCTGACAGCGTTTTTGGGTTTTTTTCCCCTTTCCTTCAGCAGATGTGCAGAAAAGCAGAAGATCTGGAAGGGAGGGGGGAATATGGGCATGGAAAAGGAAGGAGAGGAACAGGATGAAGATGGTTTTGTTATTTGATAATTTCCCAAATATCCATTCGTTTTTGTGGGATTGGTGGGAATTAATGCCTGTATTGATGAGCAACAGCCCTGGCGAGGCCTTGGCTTGGGAGGGTGACAAAGGAACAGGAGTTTGGCTCATCAGAGGCTCTTCTGAAGCAAAATGAGGAGTCAGTTTGAATCCCAGAATGATTTTGGGATGGAAAGGACCTTAAAGCTCATCTCATCCCACCTCATTCCATGGACAGGGACCCCTCCCACTGTCCCAGGGTGTCCCCAATGTCCAACCTGGCCTTGGGCCCTGCCAGGGATCCAGGGGCAGCCACAGCTGCTCTGGCAATTCCAGCCCAGCCAGGAATTCCCAATTCCCAATCTCCCATCGAAATCCACCCTCTTCCATCTTAAACCGTTTATCCCTCACCTCCTCCTGTTGGGAACAATGACCTGGAGCTGAGACCTCCAGGGGGGGCAGGAAAATGGAATTGCCAGAGCAGCTGTGGCTGCCCCTGGATCCCTGGCAGTGCCCAAGGCCAGGTTGGACATTGGAGACACCCTGGGACAGTGGGAGGTGTCCCTGCCATGGCTGGGGTGACATTGAGTGGCATTTAAGGTCCCTTCCATCCCAAACCATCCCAGAATTCCATGATTAGGACAGTGTCCCACCCTCCATCCAGAGGGATGGTGGCACGTTTGGATCTCCAGTCTCCTGACCAGCAGCTGAAGGAAATGATCCTGGATTTTGTCGCTTTATAATGAAATTATTTGCAGGAAGTCCAGGCGAGGATGGAGGGACATCACGGACTGGGCTGGCATCGTACGGATTCACATTCCACAAACCTTTGGAAACAGGGACTGAGCAACAGGGAAATAACGGAACCGTGTTTTGGGATGGGAAGGACCTCAAGGATGATCCCATTCCACCCATTCCATGGGCAGGGACACCTCCCACTGTCCCAGGGTGCTCCAAGCCCAATCCAGCCTGGCCTTGGACACTTCCAGGAATCCAGGGGCATCCACAGCTTCTCCAGAAAGCTCTAAACTCATTTTTATATTTTATTTTCTTCCTTCCCTGTGGCAGATTTTTATCCAAGAGCTCCTTCCAGCAGCCCCTGAATCAAGCAGCTCCCATCCATCCCAGGGATATCCCATCATTCACTCCCAGCCCGCGGGAATATCGACTCCCCCTGCTCAATATTCCACATCCCACGCCTCAGATGAGACACTGGGTCCACAGTATTAAAATTTCATGGAAGTGTCTCCAGACATTCCTCTGAATTAATTAAATGCATGACCAGGATCCAGCTCAGCCCTTGAGTCCAAGTCCTTCAGTCCAAGGTGGGATTTGACGATATTGGAGGTCTTTTCCAACTTCAAAGATTTTTTGATCCTATAATTTCTTTCCCAGGAATTCTGGCCATCAGGAAACCACGGGAATTTTGGAATCCTCTGACCAAATGCCAGTCATCCAGGGGAAGACACCCAAGGAAAGCTGGGAATATCCCTGTGGAGGGATACGGCTGGAACGTGTGTGCTCCTGGAATTTGAATCCTGAAATCCTTTATTGCATTTTTTAAAGGCTCTTTGGGAGCAGGGAAGGCAGAGCTGCTGCTGAGGGGTTTTATATTTCGGGCTAAGTCTTAGGCTAAGCAGTAAAATGTATTTGGGTTGGTGTTTTCCCTTGGATTTCACTGGGATAATGACAATTCCATTGTCCGGATAAATTGCAAACCCACCTCCCCTAATGCTGGGATTCCTGTAAGAGTCATAGCCAGACAAGGATTTACAAAATACATTTAAAATGTGATTTTTTTGGTGCCAGACAGGGAGGTTCAGTTTGTCCTTGGGCATTTTCCCTCCACTTTCCAGCCACTCAGGTGACTGTGGCAATATTCCTGCAGGAAAATATGGAATTCCTTTAGATTCGCTTTAAAATAATGGGATGAAAAGGAGCTTGGCTTTGAGTTAGAAAATTCCAGATGGGTTTTGAGTTTGGGAGGGATCTTAAAATTTATCCCATCCCACCCCATTCCATG
>VWYE01000379.1:405342-420311 GCA_013398995.1 Alaudala cheleensis | reverse complement strand
TGCAGGTTCCTCATTGCACTGTGAAATGACACATTTTAATAAAAAGGACACTCTTCCAGCAGCCAGACTAGGAGTCAAATCAGAGTCCTCCCTGCTCAAAGAAGGACTCTGCATCAACATCCAAAGCTATGCAAAATGACTTTGCTCAACCTAGATTCTTAACCATGCAGATCCAACATTATCTCAATTTACAGATCACATTTGCCTCTTTTCTGCTTGGCTTTGAGCCTGAAATGCCTTTGGAAGCAACTGGAAAATCTGGTTTTCAGCTGGCATCAGAGTTGAGTCATCCACATTTTAAAGTCTGCTCTCAAGAGAGTTTCTTCAAGCTTTGAAATGAAAAGTATTTCAGGCTGTTTGTATGAAGGTTGATAATTACCTAAAACCTTTAGTTGCTTTTCTAACTTCAATACAACCTTTAAAAACATAGTAATTGCTCTTGTGTAAATTTTAATGTATGAGCAACATCTGCTTAGTTTTAAAATTTTTTTTCAAGAGAGGATTTTCAGATTTTTTGTAATGCAATTTTTTGTTATCCTGGTTTAAAAATAAAAGTCTATAACAATAATCTATTCTGTAGGAAGCCAGAAAACTTTTCTAGGAATGTCATTGTCATATGCCTTCTTAAAGTGTAAGTATGTTAATATAAGCTGGAAAAGAAAAGATTGTGAAGATTAAGGAACAGGATAGAATTTCAGGAATGAGGGGAAGGTAGGAAGAATGGTCTCTTTGCCTCATCTTATTTGATATTATTCCCGAGTGAAATTTGAAAATATGCTGGTATAATTTAAACTGCCTAAAAGGGATAAGAAAAAGCCTTAAATGAACATGGCCATGCAGTAAATAAGCTTAACATTGGGGTTACATTTTACATGTGACTGGTGAGCCTGGGACATTGCAACTTCTTTTATCTTCTGCCTAATGCAGAAAATGTACATGAAGATACACTGAAAAAAACCCACAGAAAATGCTCTCCTTTGAGAATAGTATCTCTTACTGGGAGCGTAACTCACACAAAAATATCAGGTGTTTTGTTTATATAAATTGTTGTCCCTACAGTGGTTCTTGCTGGGCAAAAATAAAACAAGGAAAAAAAAATCCATTAGATTATCTTTCTCTAGGTAGTTACTTTGAGCACATAGGAAATGCAAATGATCCTACCTGCTGCCTGACTTGCTAATTCCAATTCAAAGGAGCCAAGTATCCATTTTGTTTCTCTTGTGCACATTCACACAGGCATAGCACAAATACACACATATGCACTTTATTTCCCTGTTAGTTGTACTTTTTAGTGAAATAAATTACCCAGATTGAATATTTTCTCTTCTCTGTGTGGGAAAACTCAAAAAAGCATTGCAAAACACTTTTTAAATGCTGGCAGCCATGGATATAAGCCAGAATAGTCAGCTGGGCTTTATTTTTTCTGTGAAGGGTGCAAAGATGTGTACAAACTGCTGCACTGCCTCTTCTCATGCAGTCACTGAGTCCCACAGAGGGCTCAGCAGTATCTGCATTGTCTTGCTGACCCTTACCCTCAGTAATGCTGTGACTACAGCACTTGATATTGATTACTTTCCAAAGAGGGAGTGGGAGTACAGCTGGATTTGGAAGCAAACTCTTTTTTCTTCAAGATCTTGATTTAGAGATACCAGTGAACCATCTGGGAAGAAGTACATTAGCTCTGACAAAGTACAATGCTCAAGATGAAGTTGGAGTTTTTCCTGTGCAGTTTGACCCTGTACCAAACTGTCACAGTCTGGACCCTGTGTCTGAAGCCACCACCCATTCACAGAAAAATGACAAGAACTCTGGACTCAATGGCTTTTTGTCTTTCTTCCTGATGCTATTGCAAGTTTCTTCAGTTCTTCCCAGTGGAAAGAGAAAAGCATTTATTAAACCTCATTGTTCTCTGGGATGAGAAAAGTATTTCCTCCCTTACTGCAGGCTGAAGGTCTTCGTGTTACTTCTTGAAGTACATCCTAAGGAACTGTGTGCTTTGAGGCTTGGGTTTGAAGCCATGCATAAATTGCTTCAGACAACTGGTGCCTCAGGTCTCTTTTCAGTTGTGTGGTCATTGTGGAGAGTATGACAATGTAACAAAATGTTAAATGGTACTTTGAAAAACATTTAGGTATAAACAATAAGTAGAAGGTGCTCGAAGACAAACTTTTATTTCCCATGTGATATATATTTCCTGTGTGAATATATTATATGAGACAAATGTTCTGTTAGATGTACAAAACTCAAAACTTGTCTCTCAGTTAAAAAGAAAAAAAAAAAAGTTATTTAAGCTCTCCTCCATCTACAAGGGGAAAAAAATCTATTCCAAGATAAAGCATGAAATCTCATGCTTCAATGCATGCCCTACAGGAATAAACTCTCTACATTTCATATCCAAATCTTCCAAATCCACAACTGTGCAGGAATTAAAAGGTAACTCTAATAAAAAAAAGCTGATTAGATTTTGTTCATGTGAAAGGCAATTAGTTAAAAAGCTACTTTTTTCCAGTTTCTCGAAATCCATATGTTGAGGTGCTTGTGAATAACACTTTTTCTCCTTATAAAAATCCTTTAAACTCAAGTCACTCAGGACCATCAGGAAAAAAAGTTTCTGCATATAATGTGATTTCACACCATATTAATCCATAACCAACTTGTTTTTAGGAATTGTTCGTCTGTATATACTTGGTTGCTTTCAAGAGATGACCAGGAAGACTCAAGTCTTCTGTAGAGGCACAAAAGGTAAGGAATTGCATTATTAATCTTAGGCTGCCATATGGAATACTTGCAGGCCTACAGGAAATAAAATGTAAGGTTTAAAATAAAAGTGGTATGGTCTCTTATCTCCAAGATAAAGGTTAAATACTTTAAGGTATGGCTGTATAGACATGACCTGTGCTTGAAGAGTCTGAGAGTTATCTCCTATAAGGAAGAAAAGCAGCAAGTATTTTTATCACTTTTGTGGAAACAGGAAAAAGTGGAGCTATGTCAGAGCCATAGACACTGTGAGAGAGTATATGAAAACATGTTTCTTATTATAGATTTATGTCAAACTGGGCACTAATTCTATTATTTTATAGGTGACATTCAGTTGTTTTTTACTTTCAGAGAAAATTTATGTGGGTTTTACTGCTGATTTTTCTAGAATTTCACTGTCAAATATATTGTTTTCAGCAAACCAAGCCTAAAAAAATGAGTATTTTTTTCTGGAAGGTTAAGGTGTTTTTTTCTACAAGGTGTTGATCACTGTTTTACTCTTCTTATTACTGTACTCAATCCAAGCATCCTCTTGCAAAGGAAAACAGTCTCTTCAGTCATTTGGTGGAAAGATGCACCTCTGTGACACTGCTTCCTTGAGGCCCATGACTCAAAGTAGCACATTAACTTTGTAAGATTGACTGAAGAAGATGAACTGAAGTGCCAACTCATTATTTCTGGCTGAGGTTGAAAGTGGAAGCATTTAAGAATAAATTGTTCATGTCAGAGTTGTCAGAGAATGGTCAGACCCATGCTAGATTACTGAGAGGTGCCTCAGAGACCGTGGATCTATTGGACATGGGCTCTGGAATGGGTGAGCAAACCCCTCAGCCTCCCACCCTGCAGTCCTGGGTGGGCTCAGCTTCAAATCAAATTCAGGATTTCACTGCTCAGTGGGAGCTGCTGAGGGAGACAGTGGCTGTGATCCTTGTCAGCAGCACAGAGGCACCTGCCAAATTCACAGCACTGTTCACTTCACTGGGCTGCAGGCAATCATATGCTTTTTATCGGGCTAACATACACACCCTGCTGGTGGTGACACTTAATGTCTTCAGCACTTCAGAAGTTTTGTGTAGTTTGCAATGCACATGGCTTTTTATGAGAGGAGATCTTTGATTATTTTCCATTGCCCACGAACTGAGGCATACCCACACTTCTGTCTATAATTACACCTCTAGTAAGAGCTGTTCACTCCTGGCAAGATTTACCTAGGCAGGACATTTTGCTGACTGTAGGCTGTGCAGGATTTACTAGCAAATGTGACTTTATTCCATATTCCATAGCTCACATTATTTTAGCACTTGTCAAATACTTCCAGGTTTACTCTGAAGCAAACATTATTCCTGTTGTCAGGTATTTACCATATATATGGAATTTCAGAGTGATTTATCCATATTGGGGAGAACAGGAGGCTTGGAATTGGACACAGTCAATCTGTATTAGCATTATGTAGGAAGAGCAAGTTTCTTACAGTAGCCACACACATTTTATCAGAATTTTGGGAAGCTGTCTTCAAGGAGCTAATATTGCTGCTCAGGAAACTGTGGTGGTAAAATAACCGCCCTTCATTTAATGTGAACTTCAATCAGCAAATGAGCTCTTTTTGTTTCAGGAAAAGATTACTGAAACAACAGTAAACACTTAGAGGACACAAATAATATTCAAGATGGATTAAATCTTGTCAGTGAATAATGAAGAGAACCTCCAGAAGGTGCAACAGAAAAGCAGGGGCTGCTCAGTCAAGATGCAGAATGCTGTGCCTCTTCAAGCTCAGCAGGAAGGAGAACGAAATAAGCAGCAGATGAAATGTGACTGCAGGACACTTATTTCTCTCTCTTCTTCCAAAAATGTGGTCTTTGACAAAAGAATCAAAGAATCCAACAATATCCTTTTGTAGGCTGCAAATGACTTCTTTTTTCCCATTTTAGGTTCTTTGATTTTTTTTGTCATTGTTGAGACAAAGATAAATCTGTCTAAATCCTCTCTCTGCTAATCCATCAGTCATTTTAACTGCTTTTTGATCTCATCTTAATCCTGTCTCTGACTCCGTTTTGTGTGTGCCATGTGCTTGAACACCGGTGGGAACCAAGAAGACCAGTCCTGACTTCCCCTTTACCCAGGGTTAAGTCAAGGTCCTGAGAGCATGTGCCTGAAAACAAGACTGCTCTGGCCCAGCACAGCCTTTGTAGACTTTACAAGACCTGTGTACAGAAGAAAAACCTGAAGCATCACATTACTGCAGCTCTCAGCACTTCATTCCTCTGCACTATTTTCACTCATCTGTTCCAGTCACCTTTGCCTGAAATTCAACTCTTTTTACTATATATGTCCCAGGCACTTTGTTTCTAACACTTGAAATATGTGTTGTTCAGGATATTAAAAATAAATATTATTTTAGAAACTGTAAAGATTTCCAATATCTCATTGCAAACCTCAGTCATTTTTGGCTATCCACAGTGTGAATGATTGATTATATTTGCCTACAATAAGTCAGAAATCAACAAATTTTAAGTGAGGAATACCTAAAATGTACTTATTTAAAAATATAATTTTTATCCAAATTAATGACTTGAGTATTTAAGTAATATTTAAATATTTGGTGCTTTTACATAAGATGCTGAAAGGTCATCTTGGAAATTTTTGTAAGCATGAACTTTTTAATGAAAACTTAGTGGCTGATTTTTTTTGCTTAAGGCAGAAATAATACCATCAGTGATTGATATAAAATGATATGGTAAATGGGATAGCAACATCAATTGATGGAGACAAAACCCACCAAACTTTGCCCAGCTTTTAAACCCCTTTCCTAATATCAATCCAGTAAGAGACTTTGGAGAATCTTTGCTGAAATGATGGACATGCTTATTATTCAGTTGACTTCATTATATGAAAAACATGCAGATGAGTAAACTGATAAATTTTACTTATAACCCGTAAAAATAAATCTGACATAAAAATGGTGAAAAGTGCAACATTGAAAAAAAAAATCTAGGGAATGGGAGAATGATGGAGGCCGTGGTTGTGTGTGTTTGAGTCAAGACAGATTTGGCTGCATGGAGTAATCACTATGAAGGATTTTGTCCAGACACACATTCTGGTGTGCAAGTCACAACTGTTCAAGAGTTGAGACCAGAGGACAATAACAGTATTTTCTGGTGTGGAAATACTGATGTCCTTTTCTTAAGGATAGAGGTGCAGGGAGAGGGGAAGGAAAAAGCAGCTGTAGGTGGGAGATTGCAGTGAGGTTTTCAGGGCTGGACTGAAGCCCAAGCAGCCTTAGCAGATACAAAAATGTGTAAATGTGGTTTTTCAGCTAAATATGCATGTGGAGGCCTGAGTTAAAGCATGAGGTCATAGTCTTAGTGCTCTACCCAGTCATATCTGTGGTATGTCTTTGACTCCTTTGCAGAATAACATGCCTCCCTATGAGAAGGTTTTGAGCTGCTTATCCTAAATCATCCATTCTTTTCATCCTCCAACTCCCAAATCAGTTCTTTTTCAGTGTCCATGCCCTTACTTGTCAATTGTACATGGACTGCTACTAGGCCTCATCCCTATTTGTTCCCTCTCCAAGATAAATAAATTTAGACCTAGTATTTTAACTTATATGCAAGTCATATTTATTTTTCTTTTCAGCAACTTTTAGTAGCCATAAAGTTCAAGATGATTTACTGCATTCCAGCTATCTACAGAAGGGCTGTCCCATCTTTGGTACCTCTTCACAGATACCGTATAAAAACTGTTTTTTTCTTTTAGCCATTCATTCAGCTTCAGAAGCACTGTATAGTATTTTTGTAGGATCATGTCTTTGTTGCTGTCAAAATACTAACAAGCTGCAAGAGTTTTCCTAGATTTCGCACTTCTTCTATGCAGCATTGTCCTAGGGTGACTTTAGCATGAAATTAATAATTTTCCCCCTGGGATTTACAGTTCTTCAAAGAAAAAAATCCTGCTCCTATTCCTCCACTTTCCAGCGAGTACTGATGTGTTTTCCAATTCAGTGCAGTCTCAGAATTCCATCCACGCTCCCTGTACTACAACTTCCACATGGAGACATCCCATAAGGCCAATTGCCAATCATCTTTCCTGCTGTCTCTTCCAATGTAAAATTACTTCTGTACTATGATCCTTTATTTGCTCCTTTAGCCAGTTCCAAATCTACGTTTATATCTCTATAAATCTCTATTAAATATTGGTTTGGATATATCAAGCTAGATTTTTTGACATAGGATATAAAATATTTTATTAAATTTTAATTCTAAAACACTACATATCATTCTGTGGACTTTAATATCCGATAATCAATTTATGGGGGGGAAGGGTCCTTTTTCTTCATACCTGATTATTTCTTATCCATTTTCCTTTATGTTTTTTTATCTCTGAAGCATACTTTATTTTATTCCTTTTTAATTTATTTGTTGATAAGAACTGCTATTCTTTCCTGTTGTAAATCAGTATACTTACCTTTCTCAGTATTTTTGCAACCTAAAAAAATTGCAGTGTCACTTGAAAATGAAGTTGACAGCTCAGTTTGTTTGTTTATTATTTGCCTTCTAAAATAACATAGACAATAAATCAGCAATAAATTATCTTACAAAATTATATGAGTGTTGGATATATATTCACACTCAGCAATATTTTATTAAAAGTAGGCCCTTTGTAGATGTGAGGGAGAAGGGAAGGATATAGTGGCTGTGCTTGAGGATGCAATGGAGACAAGATCCAGGAGCTTGTAATTACCCCATTTGCTCCCTCCAGACCATGCTGAGATGCACATTATCTTCAGAACACTAGCGCCAAAGTTAATGATCTCTGAGATATGATGTAGTGACAGGTTGAGGTATCCATATATCTTGTGTTCTTAGCACAGGCACTGGGTCTATGTTTTAGGATCTTTGCAACATGATTGATTAAATGGTGTCAGCATGTCCAAAATATGCTGCTTTCATTACAATTCTCTGCAAATATTTAGAAAGATTTAGAAAGGCCTGAAGACAAGAAAGTGAGGAAAGAAAAGAACACATGAAAAGTATAATATTACTCAGGAATATATTTGTTCATTTAGTCAATTAATTTAATTAATTTCTGATTTCTACTAGAAAAAAAACCCTAAAAATAGGCCTTTAAGTTTTAACAGATTGAGACGTACTTGGCAGAACTGCCTGTTTTGAAAACACAAGACCTCATTATATTGACTCATGAAAGTGTTAAATACTTNTAAAGTAAAAAAAATAAAAAAAAAAAAAAAAAAAAAAAAAAGCCAACCCTGAAGAATAGGAAGGAAAGTAGAAAGGAACATATTGGAAAATCTTCTGTTCTAAGATTTTTTAAATCAGAGCTGTGCTAGGAATTGCTTGTGACAGATGCCCAGTTGCTGCCACTTAGAACTGCCAGTGTAAAGTGCATTACACTGACTGCAGGGACAATGAATGAATCCCTGCAAGCAAACACTGCCAGTGCAGCCCTCTCAAATCAGTTCACCATTTCAGAGACAGTCTGTGTGAAGAACACATGCCTTAATGAGAGAAGATAATGATGGGAAACAATGGCCATTCAAGGGGCTGCAAATCTGTGTGTACCTTTAAACACGTGGAGTCCTGCCTACCGTATCTTTGTAGGAGTGAGTTGAAAGCTGCAATGATGACTGTTTCACATCTCCAGTCTTTTTTCTAGACTGGAATAAAACTTGGATAATACAATTAAATCAACAGAAGTATACATTGCATAAAGAAAGTGGGACATGAATAGCACCATAGTAAAAAAAAAATAGTTGAGATGTATTGCATGCAAAGATATCTGGAGGACAAACACAGTTTTTCAGTAAATTTCAAGGTTTGAGAGTTTGATTCTATTTTGGAAGAAAAACCCAAACCTTTGGAAAATTTTTCAAAGTGAAATTGTGGAGAAATAGGAGTTTTTGAGTCAAAACCAGAAATGGTTTTATATGAGAGGGCTTTTTTCAACTTCACTATGTATGTGTTTCTCTCTCTTGTGATCTGGAATAGATATTGTACTGTCTGAGGTGAACTAAGAATCTGAAGATCTTTCTTTGACCGCCCAACATCTGAACTAATGCAGTGTGAGGATTAACCTTAGTATTCCTCCTGTTTGCTGCCTGGAACAGTCAGAAGGACTTGGGTGTTCAAAAGTGTTGTTGAAACAGATACATTTCTGGAAGACATTTGCTTCGACAAAATTCCTCTTCTTCAAAAACATTTGTTCAGTTTTAAACATGGCCTCTCTTTCCTCTTTTACTACTATGGCTATCTGCTATTTAAAAGGAGATGTAAAGACTTAATTGTTTAAATGTCATTATAGTGCTGTGGGAGCTAATTATCTAACTCTTTCAGTGTTTTGAAAATGTCAGATATCCTTTATCAATGGAGTTTTTAGAGTGTCCTTTGACTGACAGTTTCCTGCTATTTGCCTACGTGTTTATCTTGTGTATATATATGTCATAATCATATTATTATTGAATTATCATGCACATAAATAATTAATTGATAGAGCCTAATTTCTGTAGGCAAAGCTGTGCTCAGAGAAGGAAAGGCTTGATTTCAGACTGCCATGTAATTTCACCAATTCCTGATGAGTTTTTTTTATGTATATTTACTGCTATAACCATCTGCTGTGTGCAACAGATCAGAACAGAACTGAACAAAGCAGGGCAGAACAGCACACCATTAAGTAGACTACAACAAAACAGAATATTTCAGTTGGAAGGGAACTATAATGATCATCTAGTCCAACTCCCTGACCCATGTAGGGTTGACCAAAATTTAAAGACTATTAGTAAGGGTATTTATTATTCAAGAGCCTTTTAAGCACTGACAGCCTTTAGGCATCACCCACCCCTCTAGGAAGCCTGCTCAGTGTTTTGCCACCATCTTGGTAAATAAATGCTTTCTAACGTCCAGTGTGAACCTCCTCTGATGCAGTTTTAAACCATTCCCATGAATCCTGTGGAGAAGAGATCAGCAACTCCCTCTCCACCTCCTGAAGTAGTTTATGTTGCAAAGAAAAGTTATCTTTATCGCAGATACTAGAGAAAGCTGTATTTTCTGAAACAAGAGAAACAAGACATCACAGATGGGAAAGGGGAGTAAAATGTAAAAGAATAATCCAAAGAACATGCTTCTCCCAGGAGCAATACATGTATTTGGTTCTATTTACCTTGACCCAGGTAACTTCTGAATCAAGGAAAGATAAGTGGAAAGAAAAGTCACTTCTGAGATGTGGGAACATTTGCTCAAAGTCTCTAAAAAGTCTGCACTTTATTAGGACTGCCCATGAAAGAGTAAACAATAACATTTGAAAACCAGTGGTAAAGACTTTAACTTGGCCCATTAAATAGAAGGAGCACAGGACAAAAATCCCAAGGGTGTCAAGTCTAGACTGACTTTGGTCTCTGGTCTGTCTAGTGGCTTCCTTAAGAATAAGAAAGAGCTGCATTCACCTCTTCTTGTCCAGAGAGAGGTTTCTCTTGGTCCAGGAATTTCATTAAATGAAATTTGGAAGAAAACCTGTACATTTTGGGAGTTACTTGAAAACAAAAATGTCTTAGGTCTTTGTAAGGCTGCTTTATAGGGATGTTCAAGTGGCTGTCCCACATAATGCAACTCAACATAATCTTTCAAACTGTACCTGTGCTTCTGAAAGTTCCCCAATATGCTGTGCCCCAATATGTGTGTATGTATAGTGTGACCTCTGAACCCACAACCTTGTACAGAAATAGCTTAGAGAGAGCTACAAGAAACATAATGAATTCTCTTGTATGAGAGGTTGTGACCAGTATTTTTTGAAGTCTTAGTGGGAGTTGTTTCTCAGACGGGAGTAGCTGTATGGCTTTGTCCCCACACAGTGACAAAAAAAACCCCTTTTCTTCCCATTATTGATATTAGTGATATCACAAGAGTTGTCAACATTAAGGCTAAAATTTTGTTTCCATTATAAATCTTGTTTGTGGAGGTTTTCACATCTGGCTTATTTCAAGTTACATCAAGCTTCAAGAAATTTAGTGTCTAAACTGTCAGCATGAGTGTGATTATTTTAAAGCAAAAATGTTTAAATCCATTAAAATATTAGAGCTATGGAGTGGGAAAGTATAACAAGTATTCCCATGGGATCAATGAGAGTTTTGCCTTTGACTTCAATGGAAACAGGAAGTGGGCTATAATGCATAATCAGTCTGAAAATTCCCCAGCCCCATCCCATGCTCCAGACTTTAGCTAATATTGAAAAGAGGATTCTGAGGTGTGTAAATGATGTGTCTTTTCCCTTCTCCAACCTTTTAACAATATTTTTGTGGTGTTTTAACCTGAATTCACATCTGGTCACAGAGCCAGTACACCTCTACTGAAATAACACAGTCAGAACAATGGCAAACAAGCCACACAGAAATCTCCAGTGCCTTCAGTGTGAGAGACTGGTGTTTTGTTTCCAGTCCCCTGAAATGTGAAGTCACAGAGTGAGAGTAACTAGAGATGAAAAGCTGAGTATTAGGTTGCATGTTACTCTCCCCTGCCAGTCTAAGATTGTTCCCTGCAGTTTGCAATCTAGTTTTAAATGACCTGAGTATTAAGGGGCATCTCCATCTTTTCTCAGGAGTATTTACCAGTTTAACAGGCCTTGCTTTAGGAAACATATCCAGACAGCTACTAGATACTCCCTGAACTCAGTCTAAGGGTAACCTCTTTGACCACACAAAATAATCATGTTGTCTTGGACTCCCACCTTTTTCACTTCTTGCAGACAATGAGGTCTATTGCTTCCCACCTCCTTCTTTACCTAGCTATTCACACAGGAATATTTTCATATGTCCCTATACTATTGTCTTTCTTTTTTAAATTTTTTTTTTTGAACATGGAAATCTTTTCTTTTCAACAATCATAGATAGTACAGTTGTTTCAAAATGTGTGTGTGTATATGCTGCAGATTGTGGTACAGCAGTAATATCCACAGCCTCTCTCTGAAATTGATAATATTTCACAGCCCAGAAGAAGCTGTCTTCTGTTTTCTATTTGTTCTTGCACAAACACTGGCTGTAAAACTTACTGTCCAAAAATATGCCTGGCAGCTGAAATAACATTCAGCTTTCCCCATATTTGGGAATGCTGCATTATATCATTTCAGGCTACATCATGCAGTATCTGATACATGTTACCTGAAATAATGCAGCCCAAACAACAAGAGAATTTTGGACTGACTTTCATCTTTAGTATATTTCAACTGATTATAAGATGATAAGATAAAATAATTTACCAGAAACATGTGGTTTTGAGTAAGCTTTTTGCTCATGAATGTGTACTGCTGCTTTTGATAAGAAATCATACGCCCATGATGAACGCCCCAGCTCATCCATCCCCACATTGTGAAACACTCAGCTGTGTTCTGAGAGTCTGTGAACACTGGTAGCAAACAAAATGCAGTAAAGTGAGCAATCCATATTAATGTATTCCACAAGGAACTTGTTGGATATTTCCTGTATCATAGAACAGACTACTTCACTTGGAGGCGACTTACAGTAATCATCCAGTCCAACTGCCTGAACAAATCAGGGCTGACCAATGTTAAAGCATGTTAGTAAGGACATTGTCCAAATACTTCAAATACTGAAACGCTTGGGGCATCAACTACCTCTCTGTGAAACCTGCTCCAGTGTTTGAGCACCCTCATAGTAAAGAAATGTGTCCTAATGTCCAGTCTGAAACCCTCCTTGTGCAGTTTTGAACCATTTCCATGCTTCTGTCACAGGATACAAGGGAGAAGAGATCAGCAAGAGAGCAAGAGTGAGCTGGGTGAAGCCATGGAGCCACCATGATTGATGAAATTTCTCCCTTGATATCAATAAAATTAAGATTTCAATATTTCAGTACAAAATTTATTTATTTATTTATTTTATTTAGCTGTTACTAAGTTGTTGTGAAAGATAAAAATAAATCCAATGTGCCTAAACATATTTACAACAAAGACAACTGCAGAACACAGAATGAGTATAAAGGAACAGTTCCCAACAATTCCCTCAAGAGCAGTACAGAAAACATACAATAATTCAGCCTTGTTTACAGTTATTCCCATTCATACTGGACTGATTGGCAGCTCAGATATTACCCTGCAAACATCTTTATTTCCACAGCTCTGGTCTAAACTTATTGTTCTTCCAGCCCTCAGCATTCCAGGCCTGTCACCAGTAAAGAGAGTAAAGGAATATTAAATTAAACTGGGAACTATGCATTTATCAGCTTTGCCTCTGTCATGAAGAGGTCTGATCTGGCACCTCTGGAAGCCTCTTCTTTTTACATTGTGAAAGCTGAAGTGGCCCATGTAACACACAGCCAAATTCTCAGTATTTTAGTTACTTTTAAACTAAGTTTTAACAGGACTGTCAAGCACCACATGCAGTATGTCAGTTAACGCTGTTGAGTAAAATTGACAAAGAGCACTTTATGTACCTTCAGAGCAAGTATATCTTTACCAACACTTTTGAGCTATTTTAGGTTTGTAAGCTGCAAGTGTCTCCTGCTCTCAGATTTGATAACAGGAGAACCAAGACTAGAGATGAGTAGCACCTGGCAATTAATAATCTAGCTAGTCTGCAGTCTTTAATAAGCAGAATGATAAAAGTTTAAATTGTCCTGGCTCTGGCAATCCCTTCTCCAAATACTAAGAAGTCTTTGTTTCGCAGTCACAAGCGGGCTTGCCCCTCTCCTTATTTCTATGTAAAGATCGCTTAGAAGCATGTGAAAAATCAGAGAAGGGTTAATCCTGAGATAAAATACATAAAAGTAACAGAATTCTTTGTGTCAGTTGCCAAAAATGAAAATCTTCCCATAATTTTGTGGAAGTAAATGACTTTCAAAATACTTTAATTGTTCCTTTCAACATCACTTTCTTCTCATCATGTCCCAGAACAGCAAAGCTTCTGCATATGCTGTGGTTAGCTCTTAAGAACCAGTCACTGAAATGAAAGTGAAATGAGAAAAGGGGCATTCTAAGAATTTTCTAGCTTGTTGTGTAGTGTTTCCATTTAATAACATCTGCTACTTATAAATCATGAAAGAAATCCCCAACAGCCTGTAACACCAACACATGTTTGAAAGCAAGAATCTTTCACCTCTCGCAGGTAGGCAAATACTTCCATCTCAAAGTAATAAAGGCAGGATATTTGTCTGTCCCTGCCCATTTGGTAATGCAGTCTGCTCTCAGGGTTCTGTCACCAGGCTCTGTCAGATGGCCACCCTGACTGTGGTGGCCACACTGAGCTGCAGGTCAGCAGCATGTCCTCACTCAGCCCTGCTGTGCCTCTCGTACCAAACCTAATCTGTGCTTGCCTTGCTCCCCCAGCAGCCTGAAGACACACAGCTGCTGCCAGGGCTGTGCCATCACACTGCCTGCTCGGCTGGCACCTCTCAACTGCTGGCCACAATGCTTAAAAAAAATGTGCTTTTTTTTGAGCAGCACATCGGAAAGTTCTGCCCATCACCTTTTGTCTGTGGCTGAGTGACTTGCCTTGGCACATGGATCTGTTAAGTGGAAGACGATTTTGTTTCACTCACCAGCATGGTAATTCCAGCAGATATTTATATATATACATGTAGATATATAAATATAAATATATACATGTGTGTCTACAAGTAGATACAGATATCCATATATATGAAGAATACAAGAATTGTGAATTTTAGAGCTTGTTATAACTTTACAGAGACACAATTAATTACAAAATAAATTCAGATTTAGACAGGCAAGACTGCATATCACCTCAAAAACAATCTTAGGCTTTGGGATATAATCAGAAAAAAAGTGCACAAGAGGTTATAAAACGTGAAAGGGACGTCATGTCCATGAAAATCAAGTTATGACAAAAAACCATGAATAAATACAGTCAAAGCAGTAATAATGACTTGGCTTTCCATGGTAACATCCTGGAAATTTTTTCTGATATCTTTTTTTTAACTAATTTTTAATGTACTAAGTCTGTCATTAATTCAACTCAGTTTTGATACATAACTTTGGGAGAAGCATTATTAGAAATTCTGTGACTAACATAGCAGCAGTAGAGAAACCATTTCCAGTGTCCCATACAGGCAAGTGACGTAGCAGCAGCTCAGGCAGGGCTGGTTTCCAGCTGCCCCTCCATGATTTGCACCCCTGGGCTGCTGTGTGGGCTTACCCCATATTTGGGGTTAGATTTGTTTCTTTTTTTTTTTTTT